>JAOBAT010088905.1:0-17917 GCA_026413305.1 Hydrozoanthus tunicans
ACAAGGTGTACTCACTTTTAAGGAAATCAAACATGTTTGATCCATGCGATCAATATTGCATGCGATAGAAATTGCATTGCAGGCTCCCGCACACAGAAGCGATGTGTTGCAATTTTGATTGCATGCAACGAAAATTGCATGCTATCGCACAAGTGTGCGTTGGGCTTAACGAACTCGGTTATCTTTCTTCTTTCCTAAATTACTGAAATGAGGTCATCATTGTTGCATCGTGACCATACGCGACACATGTAGTATAAATTATTGTAACGTGATGTAACCGTACTGAAAAAATTTAGCATAATTACATCACGGCAATACACGTCATAATGCATTATAAGATTACGAACTGATATGTAACGTTACAGTAATAACATGAAATCAGTACTATGGCATCGGGACCATACACGACATGATACAACACAAGTGCTCTCGAGTAGATAAGGTATTGTAGGTGTTAAATGGGTGAACTCCAAAGGATAATAAAATAACAGAAATGAAGAATCTCTTTTCAAACCAATGAATGGCACAAAAGAGCGAATGAAGGTTGGCAAGATTGTTTCAGAATTAGAGGTGCCTATTTGGAAATAACATTATTGTTTTTGTTCAAAGATGGTCTTACTATCAAAAACAACTTGGAATCATTGATTTGAAATAGAATAAAAATGGATTAACGATTACTCTTATATTAAAAAGTATACTGAAACAAAGACTGTTTTTGGTAACCTGAGTTTTGTTTCTTCCTTCACTTTCACTTAAGCGTTCTTTCGTGGAGGTTTTTTGCGAAGTCTCACCAAGGGGCATTCTAGAGCGTTTAGCTCGCATCTTTTTAAGGTGTTCTTTCCATTCTTGAAGTTCGGGCCCACTATGGGCAAACAAACACTTTGTCCCATATGTACAAACTAGCCTTCGCTCCTTGCTAGAAAGAAAATAAGTGTTGAGTAAGCTTCTATAAGGTATTCTCACACGCATGCGCAATGCATATATCCCAAAATAATTTTGCGGGCCACACGTCTTACAAATATTATGGTTTCCGAGATATAAAATTGTTATTGTCTTTGTACGGTATTTCATAATGATTTGCAGTGTTTATTTCCAGTGTTTTGTCTGGGCGACAGGGTTCGGTGACATTTGTAAGACCTGTCGACTGCAAAGACAGTGGAAACACACACTGCGCATGAGTGTGAAAGTGTCTAGTTACAACGTTAAATCAAACAATTCTTACTTGTGTCTATATGATCCAAAAACACGTTAAAACAAATTATGACGGCTTAATTCTCGTAGAAAGTAAGTGAAATGATATTTTATGTGCAAGGCAAAGCTTTTCACAGGTCACTCGTCACTGGTACATAAGTCTCATGCGAAAGGACTTCCGATTGCTTGTAAGTACAACCACGCTGTTCCACTTGTAAAAGAATAGGATAGGGTGGTGCTGTTCAGACCCACACAAAAAATTTCAAAAATCAAATTTCGAAAGAAAAACCCCTTAATGCAATAGGACTAAACATAGACAGAACAGTTGCTTAAAAAACCCTTACACTAAGGGCACCTCAAATCCTCAATCCTAAACCAGTTAGCAGCCAGGGCCCGGTTTCTCGAAACCCTGGTTAACTTAACCGAGGATAATCTCTTAACAAAATCAATTGGTTGTCATGGTAATTAACCCTGGGTTAGCACTATCGAGTTTTGAGGAACCGAGATAGGGCTAGGATGTTCAAAGGCTGGTTAACTTTAACCCTGGGTTAAGCCGAAAGGTTAATAAAAGGCTGGTTAACTTAACCCTGGGTTAAGCCAAAAGGTTGTTCAAAGGCTGGTTAATTTTAACCCTGGGTTAAGCCACAAGGTTGTTCAAAGGATGGTTAACTTAACCCTGGGTTAAGCCGAAAGGTTGTTCAAGGGATGGTTAACTTTAACCCTGGGTTAAGCCGAAAGGTTAATAAAAGGCTGGTTAAATTAACCCTGGGTTAAGCCAAAAGGTTGTTCAAAGGCTGGATAACTTAACTCTGGGTTAAGCCGAAAGGTTGGTCAAGGGATGGTTAACTTTAACCCTGGGTTAGGCCAAAAGGTTGTTCAAAGGCCTGTTAACTTTAAACCTGGGTTAAGCCGAATGGTTGTTCAAAGGCCGGTTAACTTTAACCCTGGGTTAAGCCGAAAGGTTGTTCAAAGGCTGGTTAACTTTAACCCTGGGTTAGGCCAAAAGGTTGTTCAAAGGCCTGTTGACTTTAACCCTGGGTTAGGCCACAAGGTTGTTCAAAGGCTGGTTAACTTTAACCCTGGGTTAAGACAAAAGGTTGTTCAAAGGCTTGTTAACTTTAACCCTGGGTTAAGCCAAAAGGTTGTTCAAGGGCTGGTCAACTTTAACCCCGAATTAATC
Organism: Hydrozoanthus tunicans; assembly: GCA_026413305.1. Taxonomy (NCBI): domain Eukaryota; kingdom Metazoa; phylum Cnidaria; class Anthozoa; order Zoantharia; family Hydrozoanthidae; genus Hydrozoanthus; species Hydrozoanthus tunicans. Next base: position 2,372 of record JAOBAT010088905.1, read on the forward strand.
CAAAATTCAAGCAGTAATTTCTTCTCTAGGGAAAGGTTTACAGTTCTTTTAACAGACAATACTCGCCAATTCCAAAAATACAGCTCAATCTCTTGGAAACAAACACGTAGAATGAAAATTTAATCCTTGGTTAATGCTAATCGGTCTGTAAACAACTGGGCCCGACGTGCCATGTTTAATCGCTGATATAAATAATTCATGAGCCAACGTTTATTTTCACGACTCGCTACCTTAGCTGATGAACTTAGTAGGCAGCGCAAGTGGCCAAGCGTTTAGCGTGTTCGACTCGTAATCCTAGGGTCGCGAGTTCGAGCCTCGGCCAGACCACTGTGTTGTGCCCTTGAACAAGACAGTTTACCTAACTTTGTTTCCGGTCGACTCAGCTGCAAAACTGAGTACAAATTATGCTGGGGACTAATTACCTGCGATAGATTAGTATCCTGTCCAGGAGGACTCTCTTCCGCTTAACACAACCGAAACCGGAGATAAGCGCCGGCCCTTTGAGCCACTTAGACTCGAGAAAGGATTTAACTTTAGCTTATTGTGTTGACAGCTTTACGCACCTTGGACACATGTGGTAATATCCTCCTGGAGGATTCATGGATGGTGTCCGGTGGCACCCTTTGAACTCTTTCTTCCAATCATCTAAAACACTGATCTCTTCAGCAGTTATAACTTTTTCTTCTTGCATGTGGGTCTCTGCAAAGTTCTCGCCATGGCGTTCTTCAACGAAAAAAAGAAGTTGTTAAGAACAGGAATAGCGTTCATAGCATTGATGAATACATGTAGCAATGTTATAAAAAATTAAATCAAAATTACTGCTTACTAATGAAAAATAAAACAAAGTCGGTTGTAGTCAGCTGGTCCCAGTTGTTCAAAGACCGATTAGCGCTAACCCAGAGTTAAAATTTAGCCTACTGTTTCTTCCATGACGCTTTTCATTTTTCTCTAGCTCAGAACAGTTTTCGGAAGACCAGAAGACAATTTAAGCTAGTTTTATATAAATTTTCGTATAAAAGAACTAAAAAAGATAGTTTGTACCTGAATATCTTTCTTGTGTCCAAGCAAGACGTTCTGCCTCTCCATGGGCGAATGTACAAGGATTCTTCACACACGGCCTTCCCCGTTCAAAATGCTTACAAATTTTGTAACTGCCATAAACGTCCTTGGGACGTGGACGGACAGCCTGCCATCTTGATCGTGTACTATCCCAGAATGCTTTTTGGACCGTTTGATTGTTTTTGCATCGTTGACAAACCGCATCTTTACTTACAAATCCTAACTGCTTTCGACCTTGTTCCATCAAAAAGTGATGGCAGACATCACGAATTAAGATTTCACTACCGCTTGAAGAGCGTATATCAAGTGAACTACAGCTGCTCTTCAGATTCTCTTGGCAGTCAACTGGAAAACAGGATTGCCATAGAAGCGGTTAGACGCCAAGTCAAGCATGTAATCTCAAACTATCTTTGTAATACTCGAAAGAATCTTCAATTAGACGGAGTCGAGTTAAATTGGAAGAAGAAGGAGAAGCCATTTCTTTAGTGGTCTTTGGATATTCCAATTACCATTGTTGATGTAATCTTATTCGCTACAGTTTCTTGTTACACTAATTTCTTTCACCGCTGAAGATGACATTGGCAATGTCGAAACATGTTTGGTAAGTTAAAAAATGTTGCGTGTTTCATTAAAATCAAGCGGTTAGTTGTTTGGCAGATCTATGTATGGTGCGAAAACAGTGGTTATCTTCTGGACCAAGTTGTTCAAACCTAAATTCTTGTTTCCAACCTTTTGTTCAGAGACTGATTTGGAGTTGACATCTTTTATCTAAGGAAAATCTAAACAAAACCGTAAACCTATCCTTGGAGAATAAATTACCGCCTGATGTTTTGACTTGAACCCGGATTAAAGTGAGTCACAGCCTTAATAAGTAAGTTCATACATTCTTAAAATGATCAAATTAAAAGAAAGTACAATAGAACAGAAAAAAAGTGATCTGTTTTGAGTTTGACTTCACCTGCAAGGCAAGATTACAAGTCTATAACTACTCGCATTTTCTACGTTCTCTTCGCAAGGCTTGCATTTTGGAAAATTTACCTACGAACATTGAAGCAATCACAGTTTAAGCAGTTTAAGAGAATACTTAAAGTTGAAACGATCACAACCTGGCAAAAGATACAAAAAGGTTAAAGATGTAGAAAGTTCTCTGTTAAGAAAGTGGAAGCTTGTGCATTACAAAAACAATCATGACGCGACTTTCTCAAAAATCCTATAAGATAAGAAAATAAATACAAACACACCCTTGCTTCTTTCCTCTTCCCAAGCATCCCGTTCTCTCTCTCCATGTGGAAACGTACAGGGATTTCTTGCACACCGGCGTCCATGTTTGTAATCCTCGTACAGAATGTATTTTCCCTTAAATCCAGTTGGAGGGGGTCTTATCACCTTACGTTTTATTTCCTTCTTCGCAACAACCGTCCAGCCCTCTTCTGTTTCCTCTTCATCACAAAGGGAAGAAGAGTTGGGTCTTGTACCACTGCAAGGAAGAGCAGCAGCAGGGACACTAAGAGTAGCGGGTTGCGCCTCTTGCTTCGTGATGTCTAAAACAGCACAAAATTTTTTTACATTTTCCTTGTGTGCACTGATACCAACTTTTCATTGATTTACGAGGATTCAAAATTTACGTTGATTATAAATAATAAACCGACCAGATGATCTATGTGGAGGGTACGAGCTTTAATATGGGAAAATTAATGTAGATATGAAACTTACTCTTGTTTTTTTTAAATATTGTAAAGGAATAAATTGAGAGAACACCTCAGCATTGCCAGTGAAACATAGTTATTTCTTCACTTTTTACTGGGCTACTGTGGTAAGCTCAGTTATTGTCTGTAGTTGTTTTCCTTGGTCGTGGTCAAACTTGCTCAGTATTACATGAAGTACAAACATTTATTGATCTAAAGAAGGAGGCCCTACCGGAACTAGATCCAAATAAGGAAGCGCTGTCCCTGCCATGAGCCAATGAAACGAGCAACCCAGCACACCGGCCACGCAGTCGGTCTCTGTCAGCGCGTTTGTTGGATAAACGTTACGAATGATCTTAGAAAACAACTCGCGATCGCCATTTTGGATTTTGCGGAAAAGTATTTTTTATACATCTGTAATGATTACTTTAATTAAAATTGCTTTTCTTAGATTTTGTCAAAATAAATTTTTAAAAAAATTGTGTCAAAAGTTGAGATAGCATTGATGTACCAGTGGAAATAAAATGCAGCAAGAAATTATGCTGCAACTTGACTCGGGTAATTAATACCGTATAATTAATGATTTTAAAGGCCAATTGGACCAAAACATTGGTTTCCTTCCTACTGGGTCAAAAACGTATCTGCCACTTATAAAAAAAAACATATTCTGAAGTTTCAGATAAATTTCAAGAACGATGCATTGCAGTGATAACTGAGTGTTAAAATCACTGATTTTTAGCCTTCATGATCGCGGAGTGATCGGGAAAATTATCGGGAAAAAATCTTGTGACGTCACTATTGGTGCGGGAAATCTAAACCTGTTTTAGTTTCAAGTTCACAGACAACTTCTGAGGAAAACAATGGTACTTCGCGTGGTACTTCCTTATAACAATAATACTACAAAAACGACTCAAACAACTACAAAAACGACTCAAAAGGTAAAGTTTGAACTTTGAAGTTTCCTCAGGATCAGTAACTTAGAAGATGAGAATTGAAAAATTAAAAGTGCAGGCTTTAAGCCCTCGAAACGTTCGACCATTTTGTCAAGAAGCGGTAAGGATATTGTTTGGGCCCTCTTTTAAGCCTCGTCGACTTGTACTCAAAAAAGGCGCAGTACGATCTTTAACTTCACCCTGGAACACTGCAGGCCGGCAGTTGGACAAAAAAGAAAAAAAGACTGAAGCGAAGATTATCAGCGTGTCCGCTTGCTTTGGCAAAACGTAAAAAATTGGACGTAACGAGGTAAATTGTTTATTGTAACTTACTTATGACTGCTCTAACATATTTATTCTTTTATTTTCGTTGCAATAACTTAGTTTATTTACGTGTTTGTTTGTGAGCGTCCTTTTCAAGTTCTCAGCAAAAATTTAATAGCTGTATCAAGTAATACTTATTCTACGGCAGAAAGCGGGGACAAAGTACATATATATATAACTATCTCAAAGCCGCTTTGATTGATAACCGAAGTTTTATAGTATACAGAGTTTATTTTGAATGTTTGGAAACGGTTTTTTGCAGCCACGGGTTGAAGGTACTAGCTAACATTATAAAATTCTGTTTTATCAAAATGTAAGTCCTGTCCGAATCGCTTGACAGATCAACAGATTATCATACTTAGGTGAAATCTCCGTAAGAAGCATTAACGAGACCCCTATCAAAACAAAGGCTTGCATGATTGTTTTTCATGGAGCAAAATGGCGGCTCGACCTTTCTGTCGATTCAAAATCAAAACATAAATGCACAGAAGAGTAAACAATTTCTAGCCAGCATCGAAGACAAACATATTTAGTATGAATTCATGTTAGCACAGGCTCTTCTATTCTCTAAGCTCAACCAACGCCAAAACAGCGTTAAAATTTATAATTTGTATTTAAATTTTAAAAATCTCAAATTTCTGCCTTTTTGTGCAGTAAGAAACGATATGTAAACAACTTTTAATTTGAGGAAGACATGTAACAACAATAATAATAATAATAATAATAATAATAATAATAATAACAATAAGTACTTTATCTAACCTGATAAAACCGATCAGTTGAATACATCAAAAATTCCACTGGTATCAACCGGTGACCAGCAATATAGTATATAAGTATATTAAAATCTAAGTGTAGAAAAGGGCTATATTAAAAAATAGTATTAAAAATGTCCAAATATTTAAAAAATGCTAAAAAATGTAAAAAGGATTTCAAAACGAGCTGGCGCTTAAGTACAGATGTGTTCGTTTTTATCTATATAAGTTTGGAAGATTTTAAAAACTTTGTTGTTAAGATTTTGCATGGATTTTGTTTCGCGTTCTTTTGGCAGACTGTTCCATTCCTTAGCTCCTGCAACCCTGAAAGCTCTTTCTCCCGTAGCTGTTTTTGTTTTAGAAATGTCTAAGGTGTTCTCTTGTGCATGCTTGAACGTTTTGTAAAATAGCCTTGCAACTGTGGTGGGCACTGTGTGCTGTTGTTTACGATCTTATATACTAGCTGCACTGTCAGGAAGCGTCGTCTGCTTGCCAAGGATACTTCACAAACAGGTAGCATAGTGAATGGCTTTACGGCGTCTAGTTTTATAACAGCTGAATGAACTATGTACTTCATTAAAAACTGCACTCGTTATTCTGTCATTTCTCATCCCTACTACGCTATTGACAAACAATGAAAAAAACCCATTCTATTATAATCATCAAGTTACCTTGTGTAAGTATGTTGTGGCATCTCTGATATTCATCCTCACTTATGTACGTTTTCAGCTTTATTTGGACCAATCCTAGTTCATCAAGAACATCTTGTGTAATAAGGTACAATTCTGCCTTCCGATTAAGGTCGCCACTGGTGTAACTCTGCCACAAATTCTCGAGCGCTTTAAGTGTGGAGCAGTGTACGGTAATGACGAGACTGCCGGTACTTGCGCCAGCAAGAGTTACTTCCATTCCTTCCATGTATCTCCTGAATTCACTTGGTTCTTCAAACTTTTCAAGAAAACGAGAAGCTATTCGACACATGGTTTCAGTAAGTACTTTTGGTCGTTCTTGGATTTGTGGTTGTTCGATTGCAGGGAAGGTAACAGATGGCTGGCCGTTTGATTGAGTTGAGTACACAACGTCTGCACTATCAACGTGAATGTTCAGGTTTGCTGTTGTTATTGAGGAAAGAATTTGGCATCAGAAGATAATGAAACATTGGATGAGGTACACACGAACAACGTGCCGAGAGAAAACTTAAGCCAGAAAAAACCTTATTACCATGAAATAGGAAAATGGGGTGGCTGACTTGATTTGTTTATTAAGATCTGGTTTTGACTCAATTGCAAGCCGTGTGTCGATTCATCTGTTGCAGAGGAAACATACAGGTGCTTCGCAGATAGAGTATCCAATTTTGTCGGTGTAGGACAAGAGTTGAAGGATTTTGTAGTTAAAAAAATGCATGATGATAGAACCAAGGTGGAGCTTAGGTACTGAAGGAGGTCATATGCTGGATAACAAATAATTTTATTCGACTATATGTTAACTAAAGCTGTTTATGGGAGGAGCGCAGAATGTTCATCCTTGCTGAACTAGCCCTGTACCCCATAAAATCTTATGGTGAACAACTTTTTAAAAAGTCAATGAACACCAATAATATGAATAATTCTTAAGGATAAAACTAAAATCTAGCTAGTTCTTGAACAGGAATTTTCTGTCATAATTATTTTTTCATCTTTACCACAAATGTGTCTGGCCAGAAGTCCAAGTCTCGAGTTTATGAGAGCATCAGCAAGAACTGCCCTGGTGGCCCCTCGCTCATTCCCGTTGTTTCTCTTCCACTGCATCAGCATTTTGAGTGTCTTCTTTTGATCACTTGAATTGGCCTCAGTGTCTTCAATACTTTGAATATCATGATACATGAACTCCAAGTTGTAAGCAAGGCGATGCCAGTCTTCTCCAATCTTCTCGGACAGATCAAAGAGAACCTTATCAGGGACGTCATCTGTAAAAAAAAATAACGGGAAAGTTTATTAACAGTTTGTATTCATTTACACGGAAAAAGAAGGAAGCCATAAAGTAATAGTGACTCTTTAAGCTTGTGCAAGTTCAAACAAGGATTTAAACGTTTAGGTGTTAAGGAACAATAAGCTAAAAGCTAAATCATTTCTCGAGCCCAAGTGGCTCATAGGGCCGGCGCTTATCTCCGGTTTCTGTAGTGTTAAGCGGATGAGAGTCTTTTACTCCCCCAGGACAGGACACTAATCCATTGTAGGTTAGTTCCCTGCAGAAATGGTACTCATTTATACAGCTGAGTCGACTGGAACAGAGTCAGGTAAATGATCTTGTTCAAGGACACAACACAGTGATCTGACCGGGGCTCAAACTCGTGACCCTAGGATTACGAGTCGAACACGCTAACCGCTCGCCCACTGCGCCGCCAACAAGGTACAATAAACATGCACATTAACTCTCTATTGTCCATTTTTTGCAAAGCAGATATAGCGGAGGGGTTGGCGCAGTATACGTAGTAAGATCTCTGCCTCCCAATCCTGAGGTCCCCGGTTCGATCCCCAGCCTGGTCGAGGGTCGAATATTTGGGCGACCTTCTTTCCCGCTGAAGGCCACTCAGCTTTCCATCCTTCCAGGGTCGGTAAAATGAGTACCAGCATACATGGACCGCTTTTTAGCGGCTGCCAATTGCACCTATATGTATGCTTCCGGTCCGCATGGGGTAAACTGATCATTGTAAAGTGCCTTTGAGCATTAATATGGAAAGGGCGCTATATAAATGCACCACTTTGCTTATAATGGACGACCCGGGCAAGTTCAGATGTCACGCGTACCTACAGGCAACCCTGTCAAATTTTCTTCAACTAACTCTTGCTTTTAAGTCTGATAACTACGTTAATTTATGCTGCAAGACTAAATTATTGTACAAGGCTGCTGCCTTTATTATGTGATTGTTGAGCTGGCCCCTTTCTTGCATGAATGACCTGTGCGCCCTTTTTTGTGTTAATGAGGTCCACACGTTTTTAAATCAATGAGCTGCCCCCCTTTTGGGGGCCCTAGATCTAGAAATCCCTAATATACTACTCTTATAAGTAGGGGAGGGAGGGGTGGAGGGGCTTAAGCGAGAACTTTACGATATATCACAAGCTCCAGTACAGTCAAAGCTCTCTAAGACGGACACCTTCGGGACAGGTCCTTCTAAGAGAGGTGTCCGTCTTATATGGAGACTTAAAATACAGTAAATGACTACACAAGAAAACGGCAGGGACCAAGATTCGGTGTTCGTTTTATCTGGGTGTCCGTCTTCTGGGGTTTGACTGTGTAACTGTTTATCAAGAATTGTAAAACATTTGCCACGAGTTTTGACGTGTGTGTTTCAATGTTTTATCCACCCAAAGCTTTATGTCCTTTCTGTCAACTTAAAGTCCCTATCAAGCTTATTTTTTTAAGTTCCAGATGAAAAGTGAAACCCTTTATTAATAGTATTTTTGGAAAATAAAACCTTTTCTCGCCGTTCCTGTTACATTTTTTAGACTTGAAGCGTGCAATGATGACATTGCAGGAGGCATAATTTATGAGGTAGCAAGAGGCATAAAGCAGAGACAATCTTCCTTATCTCAAGGAATCCAATTCTGGCTACAATAGTCACATTGTTATAAATTTAATCAAAGAATTATTCCCTTGAAATTGTTAGAAATAAAAATTTTATGAAATTTTTTAACAGAAACGAAATTTTTTAAACAAAAACAACATAACTCACTGCTGTTACGTCACAGGTTACCAGTCCCCGGCCTGCTCGGTCAAAATTTACATTCCAATCTTTTTTTATTAAAAAGCATACTTAGACGTGGAAATTTTCTTTGGTTATTCGAATTTTAAGTTTACAGATGACAACGCTTTTAATCCAAAACGTAAAAAAATAAACTTGATAGAGGCTTTAACTGCCTCTACATGATGCACTGACAACACTGACAAATTGTATGCTCCATAATTTCAATAGTTCAGCGTCTTGCATTATTCACTAAGAATATTTACTTTTAGAAACAGCACCTAGCTGATCCCGTTAAACAAACTGATTCATGATCAAGTGTATTCGTTATTTAGAATGGTCTCATACAGGCATTCTCTGATTACCATACAGCTTGGAATTGCACATAACTTTAATATTATCTACATCACTAAAATGTAAACGATGAGAGTAATAAGAGAGAGAGAGTTATACTTTAACACAAAGTGTACAAGTTAGACTTACCGGGAGCATGTGCCATTTCTTTGACGAGAACCAGTCATGGAGTTTTGGGCTGAAGCTAAAACTGATGCACGACAGAAAAAAGAAATCAGTGTTTGTTTTGTAGCAGTACAGAACGCGTGATAGCAGAGCATTTCGTTGTTTCAGCGTTGTGTGTTCTTCAAATATCCCTTCTAAAAAACGCTTTTTTCTCCTAGCTTAACTACGCGCAAAATTTTGCCGGGTTATCTTGCTGACAAACCACGGCATACATTTCACTATACCATTTAGAAAAATTTTTAAATTATCTCTAACTTACCCACAAAAAGCATATGTACGTATTATTTAATGACAAAGCATTTTTAAACGAATCTGTGCTAGAGACAAAACATCGCTTGTATACTGTCTAATGGCGTCATTATTGGTGCAGACTCACCTAAAAACTACACGTTTTCTTGTCACAACATTCCGGATTTTGTAAACACTGGCTATTGCTTGCTGGTGAAAATAAAAACATTCTCTGAAACAATAGATAAATAACAAAACAATCTTAGAACTAAGATATTCTTCAAGGGACGGAAGCCACGACGGCTGCGAAGGAAACTACAATCACTACTCGAACAAAAATATGATAAAGCTATAACCCGGGGATTCAAAAATAATTGAAGTAACGGCACAAATTATTTTAGCCTTCTCTTTATTTATTGAAACCGCAACTCATTCTCTTTCGAAACAGTCTCAAACTTCTAGTCCATTGCGACTTTGTAAAAGCAAACTTGAGCTACAGCTATCCAATCTCCCTCAGCAACCTATCGTTCGGTTTTATACTAACCTTTCTAAACTTTGTTGTAGCAAATAATCTTTGGTTTCACCTCACAAGGCTTAACTGACTTCAGAGAACTAACCATGAGGCCTATTAAGAATCGGCATTCAATGCAATCGCCTTCTTGGTTTTTCTCAGAAACGTTGCTTGCAAGTTTTCCAAGAAATGGTACCACTTAATTTCCGGTTGCTTAGACCGGTTCTTCGAATATCATTTGATAATCTTGTAGAATACAATTAGTTTTGTACATCCCTGCTCGTTATAAAGATTTAACCGTATCCTTTGTATTTCTGAGAAATGTTCTAAACAGGTATCAAGGCGATTCTTAGAATTTCATTTCAGTTCATAATCTTCTAGATTACAACAGGTTTTTTACATCGCCACGAGACTCAATCGTTGAGTTGCCGTTTCAGATTATTCGTACCAGTTACTATCAAGTTTTACTACAGCTAGTAAACGTTTCTTAGAACGGATATCGGTTTGTAAATATCAAAACAATTTGCCTGAGTGGAGTTTACGATGAATTGATAACATATTCACAACAACATGAATCTGGTGTACAACACTATCAAATCCTACAGAAAAACACTAACTTTAGGCCATTTCAGTTATAGTTAAATTCGAATCTTTGCTGACTACGCAAAGTAAATATCTGTCATTCTATTATTTAGTTCACTCTGGCCCACAAAACTTAGAATTTATGAAACGGCCTAACATGTCTTACCAGCTATAGTCTTCCGCGAAGATTAAGCTTATCTGAAAAGCTATAACGTTGAATTGCTAAAAGCAAAGTTTGGCCGACGAGATCAGGCTCAGGTCGATGCAATCCGCAAAATAATAAAGAAATCGTCGGCAAAGTGTTCAGAATTACTCCAAATTATCTTCTTGATATATATCAGATAAAGAAAGATACTGCAGTCATTTTGAATATATATTTAACGCTGCACTACAAGACAATCTGCGAGATTTAATCAATTGAATCGGTTCGGCCGACAAGATCAGGTTCAGGTCGATAAAATTTAGAAACCACAAAGCATTCAGAATTATTCCATAGTACATGATTGATATATCACATAAAAACAGACAAAGCACAGCAATTTTGAATAACAGTCTGACAAGTTGCCTTTTAAAAACATTTCGCCGAGTTTACACAGATCTCAAGCGATTGATTTGTGTCTCTGCCGGATCTATTTAAGTATTTTATGACGTTGACATAGCAACAAACATTTGAAGTAAATGTGAAGTATCATCAGTAGAACTACTCCCTTAAAAGGGAAATAAACGTCGACCATTAAAGTTCCGGGAAAGAAGATATCAAAAGATAACTAGCATACATTTATCTTCCAGTTCTCTATGAACACTGCTTTCTTAGTTGAGGCAAATTCTTATCGAGTCGTCGTCAATATCTATGCTGCGGCTGCTAAAAATTTTAGTGCGAAGCTTAAACCAACTATTATTTGCTACTAAAATAAGTTTTTCAAAGATCGTCCTTTAAAAACAAAAGAAGAGATAGAGAGCAAACAAGTGCTCTCGATGGTATAAAATCGAGTATAAAACGAACAGGAAACCTTACCTTACGTGACGAATCCGTAACTGTTCTTACTCTTATTTTACGCCATTTCCTCTTCACAATTGAGTCAACATTTTGACGGTTCAAATCAACATCCGAATTTCCATCAAAATCTGTTATTCTCGAAGATGTCGATCGATTATAGTTTTTTAACCTTATATGCATTTACCACCCACTGCGTGAAGAAATGCAAATCACGACTCGTTGAGGTTTCTGGAGTGACCGATACCAGTCGACCATGATCTCAGACACCAAACTGCGTGAAATGCAAATTTTGACGTCGAGTTAAGAAATAGCAAGAAGTCCGTATATAAGTATATTATGTCATGTATAAACCGATGACGAAGTCTTTACTTGGAAATCTCACACAACCGCGACACGGAGGTTCGTACCACAAGACTGAAATTTCCTGGTAAAAACCCAGCAAATGAGCCATTAATGTTTCGTCTTTTCCGAATTTAGTTAGAAATTTAAAAAGAAGAAAGAAATAGTTTATAACAGAGCTATAAAAAAGAGAACAATTTGTATTACCCGCGGGCGTCACAAGATAATCCTGCATTCCATCATCCAATCAAGTTGAAGGACTCTGTCTATAGTATAATAAATATATTAGTCTTTATAGACTTGTTGTTATTATCTTTAAGCTTGCACTTTAATTTCACGGATCCTTATTTATCTAAATAACTGATACCAGTATTTAACATATTAACTGAAAGCTGAAACACTCGTTATTTTCAAATAATTTGTTACGAGTAAGTAAAATAAGAAAAAAAAAATGTATCACCGCAAGAGCCTGGCCAGGAGTAAGTGCTTGCGTTCTGTTTTTAACAAATTTGTGACATTTATGCTTTACTCTTAATTTTATCCAGAGAAAATACATTACGTACAATATCTGGGTCCCTTGAAGATATGAACTTCCATGATTTAAAGTTTTAACTGAAGTATGAACTAAAACGTTGCGTGACTTTAAACCAAACAACTGAAAGTTTGAATAGCACAACCGAATATTTTAGCTGAAGAAATGAATATTTGGACCGTAGGGTGGAACGTTTGACCTGAACAATTCAATGTTTAACTAAAGAATTCAAGGTTTGAACAACTGGCACAACTGTGCGCAAAAGGCGCGATTCTTCTGGGGGAGTCTGGGGGCATGTTCCACCGGGAAATTTTGAAAATAGATTGTTTCGAAACTTATTCTGGGTTTTAAACTTTCTGATTATTCAAGTCGTAATGTATGCGGAAGCTAAGTTTAACAATGGAGCATCCCGTTTTCAGGCATTAACTTTCAAAAGAATCACCGTCTCAAGAATAGAAAAGTAATACTGTTGTACGATAGTACTTCGTTAGAGCTTTCAATAAAGAATTATTAAGAATGCGTGTTAGCCAATTATAAACCAAAAACGATTCATTACAAAACACAAACAAATTGTTTTGAAATTGTCTTTGGGCATCTGGAAGGACTACTGATCTGGAATTTTGCTTTTTAGCTGATTAAGCCTTCTTTTCCCTCAATAACCCGCCCGAAGTTGGTGAAAATGTTAACCAGTCATTTATGCTTTTATGGTCGTTAACTACTAATTTCTCTAAAGCAGCCAGTAGTCACAAAAGTTGGGCCCCCCGGCCCCACCCCTTGCTATGGCCCTGGATATTGAATGTTTGAACCAAATGCATGATTCAGTAAACGACTGAACCGTGAAGAAATGTAAGTTTGAACCGAAGAATTGAATTTTTGAACTGAAGGATTGAATGCTTGAACTGAAGGATGGAATGTTTGAGTAAATAAATCAAATTACATACTTAAATTTTTGGCACCAAAATGAAACATAGACATAAACTTTATTTTCGAGGGGTATAACAAATATTTTATAAACGAATTTAGTGATTTTGTGCAGCTGTAAATCTGCAAGAACGTAGCATTTTTAAAATGGTATGGACAGAAATCTAACTGAATGATATTTCATCCCACAAAATAACTTGTCAGCTACTTGAAGTCATCTGCTGTCGTAACTCCTCGCAAGTTTCATACAACAGCTGATTTAGTTCCTTCAGCAATGTGTGACCCTTAAGATTTCAACTGCTTTCTGTAATGAAACTGACCCCTCCTGAAGGCGATTTAGAAACACTTGCAGTTTCCCTGTAAAAAAAACAAGGGGAGTCAAAGACTCTCATCTGCTTAACACTATAGAAACCGGAGATAAGCACAGGCCCTATGAGCCACTTAGGCTTGAGAAAGTGTTTAGCTAACTGTAAACTGCAAGAATGACTGTGATGATAGTGGAAAATACTTTGACAATTTCATTCTATATAACTTTATAAACTTGGACAATACTGAAGTTATTCACTTGTTTCTTTACCTCTATTGCTGTTTTGTTTATTTAAAAAGTTTTCATTTTTCAACCAATCTGAAAGAAATTTTTAAGTTAAATCAATCGATTCAAACAGCTTACCAATTCGAAACATCTGAACTCCAGTAATTGGACGGTACTTGGGATAGTAAAGACGATATGCATCCAGAGTCCTGCTGCCATAATCCAATGCTTTTTCCCACAGCTGAAGTGCAACACATGCATCCATTGCACAGTCCAGAAGGTTTACGACTAAATAGTTTAAATCACTGAAAAAAACTGAATGTTCTTGAAAGGTTTGCTCACATAGATTAAGAAACAGATTTGACTCCTTTTTTGCTGTAGGACTTTCACTTGTTTCAATATGTCTTTGGCTTTGGTAATGGGCATCTTTGCATTCTTCATCACTTTTAGGTCTTGGATTTAAAGGTTGCATGTTTGATAGCAGTTGGCACTCAAGTTACCTAAAAACAAATAAAAGATGATTAGGAGCTACTTCTAATGTGTATTCCATAGTTTATAATTTATATTGTTAAAAATGATACATTTTTAACAGATTAGATCAGTTCTAGTTTTATATTGTATATTTTAGCCAGTTTATTTTTTTATTTTTATTTTATTAGAGGAAGTCCTTAAAACCACTCACTGAGTGACTGGAGCTTTTCTCTGTAATTATATATTATCATTATTATTATTATTGTTATTATTATTTTAATTGTACTATAAAATGCAAAATACACTGACTGTAAAACAATTTACATTTCCATTTTCAGTGATTTTAAACTTAAAACTCTTGGAAGGTTAAAAACAAACAGAGTGTAATTTCCTAATTCAATCTAATTTCTAACTCTCACCTTGAGTAACAGTTACCAGTACTACCCCATAACATTTTCTTACATTGGCAGTCAAAACTATACTGCTCCATTAATTCTGCTCTCCTCTTGTAACTTGGACACATCAATTCTGTATAACTTATTGTGAGTTCATCTTCGGGTTGAATTGTCTGTGGCAAAGAGCTGCATGGTTGTGCCTTTGAATGTCGCTACACAATTCGGGTTGCAGGAATGGTTTAAAAGTACAGCAGTACCAAATAATCCAAGCCCTTGAAGAAAAAAATTAAAACAACTGTTAGCTACTGACCATAAGTAATGTAGTATACACATGCACCTTAACAATTTACCAGACTGGATGAATTTGTAATAATGACACATGTATTGCAACATTTAACCCTTTCAGTCCCAAAGCCATCAAATGATGTATTACTAAATTCTCCCTACCAGAACCCATACTTTTCCTGTTACCAGTTTAGGAGAATTTCGACTCTCATCCTTGGTAGTTTGATGTGCTCGATCAATTTCTGTTTTCTCATTACTGAATGCCTTATATTGTATGTAAACTGGCTGGGACTGAAAGGGTTAAACTAAATTCTGATTTAGAGCTGTTATAACTTGGGGACACCTTAAAATTGATTTTGTAGCGCTTAATGTCCATTGAGCTAACCATTCCACCTTCCTTAATGTCACTATATTGTTATGACTTTTTTTTGGCCTTTCAAAATGTATGTTAAAACTTGCTATAATAATTTACTTTGGGAGCAGTATGGGAAGTTGATACATTGTTTATTACAATAATTGCCATCTCAGATTCTGACTCTGACTTCACAGACCTTCATGATATATTAATAATTACATTGACAACTATAAAGCTTACTGAACCAGTTTGGGGAATCAGGATGGCCGAGCGGTTAGTGCTCGTGCCTCCCACCACTGTCGACCCAGGATCGAGTCCTGGTTTCAGCATGTGGGCTGAGATTTGTCGATCTCAATCTGACTCCGAGGGTTTTTCTCCAGGCTCTCCGGTTTTCCTCCCTCAA
>JAOBAT010088916.1:0-17913 GCA_026413305.1 Hydrozoanthus tunicans
TTTATCATCCATAATAACATTTTACATAGGGAGAAAACCTAGTGACACATTTGAAGATATTGTCTTGTAACATTGGAAATGTGTTTGATTCTTCACAGTTCTATTGACTGCCTTACCCCTATTGCTGAATGTCAAACCACTGCAATTAGAAGTTGGCTTGTCGAGGAGGCAAAAAACCTTACATCAGATCAAGAGTCTGATACAGAGCAGACAGAAATTTCAAGCAATGATGAATTGGAATTGTCTGACATTTATGAAAGGTATATCAGTTTGGGTAGATTGTCTACGCTTTTTTCGAGCATGTGTATACTTTGACTATCATTATTATCGAAAGGGCATGTGCTGATTTTCGAGAACTTCACTCTGTTGAGCTCTAGAATACATAAACCATAAAATGTGATACCAGATCTCGTCCAAATTTGGTGTGTTTTATAATCACGGTTCTCTAAAACGTAATAAAAACTGGTTTCATGTCATATGCTCTTTAAACAGTGCAAGTTCAAGGGTTTGAAAAAAAGAACAGAGTCACGGACTTTACCTTAAATGAACATATCTTTAAGAGATTAAGCTGATTTAGTATGAGGACGTCGTGTCAAGGACGCGGGCGCGTGTGCTGACGAATGCCATGCGCGAGCTAGATCGATCCCGCGACGTCCCGAAGTCTGCAACTGATTTAGACTTAAAGGAGAACGTTTGGAATGGATTTCTTTTTATTCTTCTGTGTTTTCGAATATTGAGATGAGAATTGTAATTCAAAGAATCTGAAATACAATTGGAAAAGTAAGTTTTAAAACTCACCCTGTATTAATTTGATTAAATTTGAATTTTGAAACAATCAGTCACGTCATACGTGTATTTTAGTCGTTTTAAACTCTTTTTTTACCCAAACCAAGAGAGGAGGGAACTGCGTAGATGTGGTTTAGATGGAGTAAGAAACGCGCTGCTATATGCTTATGCTGAAGGCACTAATGATGACGAAGAATTTGCTGTTTTGTACGAAGAAAATGCATCGAGGCCAATTTTTCCTTAGTGGAAATTTGAGAGGTTTGACATAGAGAAATGGGATGAAACCGAGTACACCGTACATAACTCAGATTCAACAAAGCGATTTAAATGAACTGAAAAGATGTCTGGGAATTCCACATGTTGTTCAGTGTCAACTAGGAACCATGTGTGAAGGATTGGAGGCGATGTGTATTTTATTAAAAAGACTAGCATACACCTGTCGCTACAGTGATATTGTACCACGGTTCGGACGTAATCCGACTGAGTTATGCTTGATTTTCAATAATGTACTTGACAGAATATACGAAAATCACCATCATCGTTTATCCAACTGGAATCAACCTTTTCTGCAGCCAGATGAACTTCAAAATTATGCCAGAGCTATCCATGACAAGGGGGTTCCTCTGGATAATTGTTTTGGCTTTATAGATGGCACTGTTAGACCAGTGTGTAAGCCAAGTGTCAACCAAAGGGTTCTATATAATGATCATAAGAGGGTTCATTCAATCAAGTTTCAAAGTACAGTAATCCCAAATGGGCTTATTGCCAATCCTAGTGGGCCATATGAGGGGAAAAACAAGATAGCATGATACTGCATGAGTCTGGGCTCCTTGGTGAACTTGAGCTTCATGCAAATTATATGGGACAGCCCTTATGTCTATACGGTGATCCCACATACCCCCTCAGACGACACCTGCAAGCTCCTTATAGAGAGGGGCACTTAACTCCAGCACAACAAGCCTTTAAGGCAGCCATGAGTGAAGTGAGGTGTCAGTGGAATGATTGTTTGGTCAGATTGTTGAGTAATATACGCTGTAGCTGGTTTGCTGCCAAATGCTCCTACATTTTTGTATGGCAATAATATTTCAGACATGTATCAGGTGGATCCACCTACTTTGCAGCAGTATTTTGTGTAAATTTGCAAACTTCGAAAAACTGGAGGGGCAAAATAGTCAAGATACCTGGTAAATTCACCTTCTGGCCCGCCATTTATTGTACATTTAGTTTCTTATATTTATTGCAGATAAAATGATAATAAATTGGTGGGTGGGGAGATATTATTTTTATGTTCAAGCTTAAAAGGCCGTACTGCCTTCAGGGGCGAGAGATAGGCATTCCCTCCACCTATCGGAAAATCTTTTCATTTCCCAAGCAACTATTTTTTGCTGGAAGTTAATCATCCTAAACCAATCCTACATAAGCTCATTGCAAAATATGTTGCTCATTCTTTTAAATTGAGGAAACCTTAAAGAAAGGATTCGCAACAGCGCTTGAGAAAGCAAATCAAAGACTTGATGAGTTAACGAGGGAAGTAGAGTAGTTAAAAGATAAGAATAAGAAGTTGTTTGACCTGAATAAAACGGTATCGGGTCTGGAAATGAGCATCGATTAGCACATCACTTACAAATTGAACGACAGACTCTGCAATCTGAAGGTCAACTGCTGAAACTAGACACAGACGTTAAGCCATCCAGTATCTGCAAGCTTACTTACCGTATCATAGCCTGTTCCTCCGATGCGACGAGTGAGGTGTATACTATCACCGTTTCTTCGAATGGGCACTTCTTGTGCGGATCGGCATCACTATTGTTTTCGTATCCCAAAAGTTGCAGACGAATGCAAAGTATACTTCTCAGAAATCAAAATTACCTCTTTCTTGCAGACACCAAATGCTTTTGGAAAGTCAGCATATCACAGAGAACCTTGGAGAGAGTTGCTGTTCTTCAGAGTAATTCTAGTCCCATTTTAAGCATACCCTCAATCTCTTCACTCCAAGACGGAAACATTGTCTTTACAGACCAAAAAAGCAGGTAGCTGAAAATGCTACATAGTGGAGGTGTGGTGAAAGTAATCGCAGGAACCGGAGAAGAGAGCAACAAAAACGGCTCTGGAAGTCATTCTGCATTTGGCCAACCAATGGGTGTTTGTACCGAGGGAGGTAGTGTATTTGTGACTGATGGTCAGATCGGGACAATAAAGTTAGTAACAAACCTTGAAGGTACTATTAATTTTTTACAGAACCTCGGAAACCCTTACCGTGCCTTCTCAGTGCATCGCAAGCACCCAAGACACAATACTTGTACACTCAAGGAGACACTCCAAAATTCGTCGCACTAGGTGCACGGATACACTGGCGACATTTTCCCGCAAAAAGTTATGTCAGAATGAAAGCAAATAACCCTGCATGGAAACATAGCCTCTCCCCATGCCCCATCAAAAATATTTTGTCATTGTTTCACTTCTTTTTTTTCCTGCCTTTTTTTTTCCAAATTGAATAATTCTTAAACTAAGATATTTAAGTTTTAAAATCGTTTATGTGGTGTTTACGTGCTTTTCATATGTGGTTTTTAAATTTTTTATGACCCAACTACTCACGTGACTAAAGAAGCGCGAAAAAGAGCTGTTCTAACTGACAAAATTAACCTCGAGGGCACCGTTCACTGTAGTTGCTCAAACGAACCAGTTGTGAGATTTGTACTCCGATCGATTTTTAAAATTTCAACATGAAGGTTTAGCCAAAACAAGTCAAGGCTTTGGTCATTGAGAATGGTTTTGAAGAGTATTCTTCAAATTTTTACGGTAAGTGATTCTCGTGACCTAACATATCCTTTAATTGAGGGCTTTCAAATGAGTATTGTCCAGGGATCAGTTAGTCATGGTGCCCAGCGTGCTCTTTCAAAAGATTGATTAAGACTATTCTTTTATAATAATTGATTATAACGAGCAAACGAGGGTCAGAGGCAGAAAACGATAATTGTTTCCGATGTAATTTCGTGAAATTTATTTGTAGCTAGAGACGTGTGTTAAAAGGACTTGTTTTAATGAGTTCAAGGTTAAACATACCGAAGGTAAAAGAACTACTTGAGGCATCCCACGTGCTTTCAAGAGATATTAAAATTACTACTAAAATTAACCGGTTATTACTACTATCACGAAATCTGTTAATGGGACAAATTATGCAGGAAGCATGAATTTTTTTTCCAAAAACTGATTTAGAATTTGCGACTTTAGAAGGTAAAATATAGCTACGAGCTGCCACGTTAGGTACAAATGGCGGGCAAATTTTGTGACTGGGCAAACTATATATTACCTACTCAGTTCCTTTTTATGTCAAGGTAATTATCATGGTATATGTGTGCATATTGTGGAGCCGCAATTCATAACTATAATTTTTTGTGAAATAGTAATTTCTTAGCCTCTGTAATACTGAAACCAAAAAAATGGAATTAAATCAGCACCATAAAGGGTGAGGCCTGACCCCAAAAGTTATTTTGTTACACACTCCTGTACATTTCGTGTGATTTGCTCACAGTCCACTGGTACCCTTGTTTTTTGTTTTATCAAAAGTTAATGTTACTTCAATTTAGTATAAATTCTGCATGCATCTTTGCAAAAATGCTGCATCATATTGCAATTTCTCAATTACATAGCTATTTTTTTAAAAATGTTTTTAACCACCATACATATGCTTTGTTTTGACTCTGTATGTAGACAAAATTGATGGAGAAGCTCTGTTTGAGTTAATTGAAAGGGAGCTTTTGGTTCCTATAATTGGAGACCGGATGAAGTTTTTGAAAAAATTGAACAAACTGAAAGCAGGTGACCATCTAGAAGAAGATCAGGTGGTAGAGATTGATGCTTTAGAAAAGGGTAATGGGCCACTAAACCTTGCTGAACAAGAGCCAGTTAGCATATACTTAAGATAATTACAGGCAGTTTCCTGATAATTATTCCTTTAAAAGGGCTAAGAGCTACTAAAGGATGTTAATGAAGCATTGAGTCAAAGACTTAGAAAAGAACCTGAAATAAAGGAACAATATTTCAAAATGTGGAGACAAACTGAAAAAGGGAATGAAAAAATATACAATCAAAAGTTGAACAAACACCGACTATCAGCAAGTGCATCTAACACTCACCTTGAATTACTTGATATACCCCTATCCGAGTTAGAAGGAGGTGAAAACGTGATAGTTCAGGGTAGGATTGGCACTGTAAAGCTGAAATACTACAGGCAATCACCTGTCGCAGTCAAATATTTTGAGCCTTCTGTAACAGCTAAGATGGTAGAGATGGAAGCTCTTATCCTAAAGGAATGTCGTCATTTTAATTTGCCACATCTGTTTGGTGTGTCTAGAAAGCAAAAACCACTCATGATGATAATGCAATATTATGGATCTGCAAACAAGAACACCACTACCATCCACTCCATTATTAATAAGCATTCAGATATATCTGTAACTGGAGTTGACAACTGGTTGCATATTAACACCCAAATGTGTGATGCACTGGGTTATCTGCATAGCAGAAACATCCTGCATAATGATATTACAACAGACAACATCATCATAATTTCAAACCAACTTTGTTTCTTTTCACCTGTTATAGTTGACTTTGGCAAGGCAATCTTCATTAGCCAGGCCAGGACAAAGAATTTGTCAAAAGAAGAAATTGCTCACTATAGACAACACCATTATCATATTGCCCCTGAGGTTGTTAATGGAACACACAAGCCATCTATTAAGAGTGATGTGTACTCATTTGGGGTGGTTATTACCGAAATTCACGAGAACTTCAAGTTTAAAGTTTTGAAGGAAGTGGCCAAACAATGCTTGGCAGAATACCAGTTTCGCTGTACATCAGCTGAACTATATACTATGGCAAAGAGTCTTGCATTGTTAAAGTTAGAATGAATATAGGTCTAATTTATTTGTGTGTACATTCCATATTTTTATTTTCTTGTAATTATGTGTTTTATTCAAAATGATAAATTCTGTAACAATACATACTGAAGATGACCATAGTGTCAAAAAAGAAACATTTTAAAATTTTCATTAAAATGTTTGCCTATCATTAATAAAATTTTAATATCTTGTAAACAAAACCTTTATGACATATTAATCTATTATTGAAATGAACATTAAGTTTTATTTCTCAAGTACACAACACAAACATAATAGACATGGCAAGTATGTGGGACCTGATTGTGTTGTGACTTGTTCTAGGTCGGTGTGTATGGCTATTTATGTACCAGGCATGCCATGATAATTATATACATGATCTAAAATGTAAGAATTATGGACACTTCTTAAGGACACAAAACTTCAGTGTGTAAATAATTATGTTAATTAAAATAAAATCATTTTATGATACCTGTATGTTTTTAACGACTTGTTATAACCAACTGAAAACTCCAAAAGGAAAAGGCAGCTCACTGGACACCAGTCATCACCTGTTATACTTAATGCAAGACGCCCTTGGCCTGCCAAAATTGTTCTGCCTAAATGCTTTAGGTCCCAACTGGCATCAGCTCTTGAACAAAAGCAAAAGTTGGGGCCTAAACTATCCAGTATGCTGGTGACAAAACTGGTGGAGCACTTCATGCAGTACAAAGTGTAAGTTAAATTACGAGTGAGCAGCTTGAGACAAAATTTTTCATTGTGCATTACTTAGACATCCTTATATTGACCAGAGTTTTAAGTATCAATTGAGAAGGTAATAAAGGAAAATACTTTTTGCCAACTAGTTGTGGTTCCCACCAATGCAAGGTACTGGGCTATGAATCAGAGAGTAGAGTTGATCACAGTAGAGACTAACTGAATTGAGCATCCATTAGAAAAAAAGGGCCTGCAAGCCTACGTATACAGATTTTATGTAATCTAAGTAGTGAACTTATTTTCTCCTAATTCATTTTATAGCTATCCTACCCGTGATCAAATAAGGGATATTGCTTCTTCTCTAATTAAAGAGTACCCCTTCCTAGCTGATAAGAGCATTGGCACTGGCTATGTAAGTATACAAGCACTTGTTCTATGTTACAAATTAGCTACAGTATACCAAGAAGTCAGGCTAACCAATAAAATGACAACTTTGAAGACCTGTACTATGTGGATTCACCTTTAGTATTATAGTTAACAGAGGTTTTCCAATATGTAGTGATATATTATCACTGTGTTGTCAATGAACGCACGACATGTCTACTTCAAAGGAATAGCCTAAGTACTTGCTATGTACAGTACCAGTCAACGACTTGCTTAATTATTGCCAATGAACTGCCACATGTAGCCTAGTTTAACATTAAGTTAATTGCCATGAAAAGTTAATAATCCTTTTTAAATACCCATAAAGCTAGATGCATGGACTATTTTTGTTTCAAACAATTTCAAAAATAACAAGTCATTGATTAAAGTTATATGACATGACTAATGACTATAGCCACAACCCACATATGTGTTGAGGTAATGAAACTGTCTCTGCCTAATGCCTCATATCCTACATCAAATGCTAAAATGCAAATAGAAATAAAGTTTGGGAGTGGACTCTTACTCAGTCAATATTCAATGATAACACAGTAGCTTTCCAAAATTATAGCAGTCTTAATTACAGCTCTCTCAAATCGAAAAACAAATGAAAAACACAACCACTCACTCTTTCTGAATCAAAGTGGCTATATATCATTGATCATGGACAGCTGATGCACACCATAACTCACCATAAATGTTAGTCAAGTTTCAAACTGAAATTATGGGGAAAGTACAGGATTTAATGGCTTATGATCATATTTTCATATAAGTTATTTTCAGTTAAAAGCACTTAAGTCTGAAAAGGGGGATGGGTGCTTACTCGGTCATGTACATGTACATTAATGTAGTTAAATGTCTTACTAATACCCAGTTCGGAATTTTACTTATTGCAGGATTCTTGGTTCTCAAAAATCTATGAGAAGTTCAGGAATGAGAGGAAAGTAATTGGAGACGACCCTGAAGTAATGTTGAAAAGGCGAAAGGGTAAGCACAATGGTGTTTCTCCAGTACCCTCTGGGTTACGCAGAGGGGCAGTTAACTGGGTGCCTCCATACCCAGAGGGAGAGGATGAGGCCTCTTTGAAAAAACACAAGGAGTTCCTCCAAAATGAATGGAGTAGACGGCAGCCAGACATGGAGAAGGTCAGCAAGAGGATGCAGCTGACCTTCCCTGCTCGGCGGCGGCTGATGAATGACAAGGCCAGCATTCAAGACATCCAATCAGAATTTCCTGCATTGTTTGACTATTATCAGATACAATATGATTTACCTCTGTAGCTTATCTAGTAAACTGGTTGTTTCTTATAATATTAAAATAATTAATAGAGTTTTTACTGTAAATGCCATGAAGCAAGAATAGATTTTAAAAGACACAGGGTGCTTTTTAAAGAGGGGATTCTTTTTGGGAACCTGCAAGTACTGTTTATCTAAATCACAGTGCAAAATGAAGAAACATATTAGATGAAATGTGATGACTGAGGCGAAGATGCAAGCTGCAGACCAGTTACCTGTGCTCACCACAGGGATACCGGGAAGTGTTTGTTTGCAGTTTGCACAAAAATGTGTGGGAAAAGCTGCAGTTACTATTTTCGAGTAACTAATTTCTCTTATTCAATACATTTGCAAATAGTTTTTCATGTACATAACAGTTTGTTTAGTGAATAAAATGCCAGTACCACCTTGGTGATTTGACAGGTGTCCCATCCAATAACAGGATAGTTTACTATTGTCTGAGGAAATGCTTTATTCAATGAACTTTATATGTTTTACGTTTTTACGGTATGTGGTACAACTAGTTTTTCATGCACTTAACAGTTCGTTTGGTGAATAAATGTCAGCAAACAATAGATTCATTGTAGACTGGCTGAAAATAATAATAGAACTGCATTCTAAAGCATAGGGAAGGGTCTTGCGGCTTGTAATGCTTATAACACAATTAGTTGGGTTTCTGTCTTATTTGCGGATTTTGGAGGAGTTTGAACGCCTGCTGTACATGAATGTTCAGGTTGTGGATGTTTTCTCTGCAAATCTGGAACAGTATGCTGATAAAATACTTTAGTTCAGTGAAGGAAAGAAGTACGAAGCCATCAATCAACTTTTTCGCAAGCTGGCCCCAAAGGGAAATGTTGAAGACGTCGAGACTACCCTTGGTGAGTGAGTCATTAAAAGGACTAAACTTAAATAATCTAACCAGGAAAAATTAATTTTCATTTAAACCAACACTTTAGAGATTGCTGTTTTGCTTTAGCTATAAAGTAACCTCAACCATCCACCACATCAACCACCGAAACACAACTGGATTCCTGTAGACTAATGTAGGCGGTTTTTTGGTGTTTCTACTTTTGCAGTGTTCAACATAAGACATGAGGGTAGACGGTTACTATACTCCAAAACATCGAAATTATTGGGATGCTCCATAGGACCCTGGACCCCTTATTCTTAATTGTGAAAAATGCAACCCTCTCTTGTACAGTCTCTAACTTCAATAAAAACCTGTTCAATTAATTCAAAAACTTGTCTCCACCAAGAGTTCATGATCACTGCCACTAAGATGAGTGTCTATAATTTTACTACACTTATTGCACATGTGTGGTTCTTCTTCTCTAGGTGAAAAATCAACAATTGCTTTGGCAATCCTTCCCTTTCTCCTAAAGAATCGGAACCGAAAGGCTGGCCAGTTGGAATTCATGACATTTTTACCTGTAAGTAATGGAATCTATTTGCAGTAAAACTTAAGCTAAGCAAAAACACCAGAGAATTAAGGTAATCTACAAAAAAAAGTAATTTTGATGTCTAAAAAAAAAAAATTTCAGCATACTTTTTACTTTGTTACAAAGTGATTGTTAACTTTAAAAGTATGACTGTAAAGATTTCAAATCACTTTCATAATTTGTCACTCTGCACCAACACTGTCACCCAACATCGAAATAATTATATATGTAAGAGTATTAAATGGAAATACTTGTTCATTTGTTACAGATTGGCATGGACATCAACCAATTTGCCAAGGACTGCCAAATGCCCCAGATTGTGTATGAAGGCCAACTGGAAGCCTTAACAGCACTGCATGTCACGGGAGAAAGACAGGTCTTCTGCAGTGTCCCAGTCAGTGAAAGACTAGTTCGGGCAGCTGTTTGTCTAGTTGCAGTATTTTATGTCTTCATGTACAACTATTCCCCAGGATTAAGTAACTTCTTTTTTTTTCTACAAAAGTGTCTGCTAGTTGCCCACAACGATTATTTCTTTTCTAGAGAACTTGAATTCTGCTTAATCTTCTCCTCCAAAAAGGGACACTTGCATCCCCTCAACCCACTTTTGTTTTGTTCATTTTTTTCTTTTAAAAACTGTTACATCACTGGATAGAACTTGCTAGATGAGGAACAGCTCCGAAAAAAATTGTCAAAATGTTTTACAGTTCCAGAGTTATTTAATGAACATCCTCCACTGCATAACATTTTTAACAAATATGTGATGCAATATAACTTGATTGTAGTGCCAGTCTCCACTTGCAATGAATACAATAGCAATGAACGGGAGGGGGTCTGGCACTGCATCTGCATTAGCACTGCAACTGCATTACGTCATGATTCAAAATGGCGGCGCGCAAAAATCGAACTGTTAAACTGATGAAAACAAATTGCTCGGCGTAATGTATATGCACAAAAATATCAAAACTCGTGCGGCAGGTATGAACACAGACTCAATAAAAATTTCATCTGAGACCAATAATGTTATACAGTGGAGGATTCCTTTAACTGATGATGTCACTAGTGGTTCTGGCAAATTTGCACTAACTTTTTTTTTAAAATCTGCTGCCAATCCATAACCTATTAGTGTATGAGTTTATTAAGCCAAACTTGAGCTGATGATGTATCCCGAGGACTGATAGACCATCGTTCATTGAAAGGTTTTGGATTGGCCGCAGATTTTCAAAAAATCCATTTGCTTAGGAACCACTTAGTGATGTCATCAATTAAAAACATTAAGTGGTACATCTTATTACTCCACAGTTAGAAGGTCTATGCACTGCACTTTCACTTCATATGCACTTTACATTAAACAGCACTTTGAATCAAATCTCCATTTCTTTATACAACAACAATAATTAGTTAATCTAAGAGAAAAGGAACAAAAAAATGCCCTTACTCAACTACTTCACTGACAAGCAACTCACATACGTAATCATAACTCACAAATAAGTTACTACTACTTAACAAGTGAGTTATGAGTACTCAATAATCAGAGTAACTGATACCCTTCCGAGATGAGTTACCTTAAAATTGCCGTTAACCATAAATTATAGTGAAAATCTTACATGCGCTCAATTTTTGAAAAATACCCGCAAAGTACGCTAAATTTATTAGTTTGTTTATTTCTCATTCCTCAAAGCGAAATAATTAAAATTAAATGTCAAATTTTTAAAGTTTGACAATGGGGATCCAATTCTTTTCCTAGCAACAATTTGTTTACATCAGTTTATATTGGTTGCTATGGCCTTTTTGAGAAAAGGAAAGTCACCAGAGAACTTTTTTCGTTTGGGACATGTCACTCAGTCATATACCAACTCTTAGCCATCCCCTTCAAGTCCTTATAAATGTTTAACACGAAGTCTCTAGTTAATTATTCCGAATATCTCAAATCTGAGCACTTGCGAAAAGTTTACTACATCGACATTAAGCTTTTTTCTTATTGTAATGGATAGAAAGCCACAAAAAGCTAGAAGCAAACGAACAAAGAAACGAAAGGGGTGGAAATCTGGCAAAAAAGCTTGGGAAATTGCCAGGGAACAGCTCGATCTGAAACCGGAAATGAAAATCCCGGTGTTTCGCGAAAGGAGTCCAACAGTGAAAACGACAGTGATGGACAAGAAGACATGGTTGAAAGTCCAGAAAAACGCAATGTATCAGCATAAAAGCTTCTGAACAGTTCGTTTAATTTATTTGAGGAAAGGGAAGGTCATTTGACCCGGAGCAAAACGAAAAGATTGGGACATGTAAACAACGAAGACAAATGTGAAGCACATGGTTTCAAACTACAATACGCAACACTTTTGGCGGAGTCTATTTCCGTTGTTGCTATTTGTAGTTTCTGCCGAAAAGCAACTAGCAGATTACAACTATTTCAAGATGATACTCGGAGAAATGGTCTAGCAGAACATCTTTACCTCAAATGTGACCAGTGTGGGCATATCACCGACCTGGACACCAGCCGAAGACTCTGGGGTCAGGGTGGCGGAGCCTTTGAGGTAAATCGGCCATCTGTTCTTGCTGCCCATCATATGGGTCTAGCGGGTCTTACGAAGTTTTGTGGAAGGATGGACCTGTCACCGCCAGTCACTTCAAAGGCTTACAACAATCAAGTGAAACAAGTCAAGGAACAGGAAGTTGCTACAGCAGAAGACCTGATGTGTGATGCAGCTGAGAGGTTGAGCAAAAAAACAGCTGATGAACACCCAGACAAGCTATACATGACAATCGATGGAACTACTGTTGCAGATGTGGCTGTCACAGTTGATGGAACCTTGCAGAAACGAGGCCACACATCAAAATTGGTGTTGTTTTTATAATTTCAGTCTTGACAGGAGAAATACTTGATTATGCTGTAAAGTCTGTTGTTTGTCCTGAGTGCACAGCTCATAAAGCATGGGACAAAGAATCAACTGAATATTTAAAATGGAAACTGGTTCATAACACTGTGTGTGAAATTAACCATGATAGGTCTTCTGGTGCAATGGAGGCCCAGGCTGCTGTTGAAATGTTTACTGAGAGCATAAAAAAGCGCAAGCTTCGTTATACTGTCTTTGTTGGTGATGGCGACAGCAGTTGTTTTGGGACTGTCAAAGAATGTTTGAGTGGTATACACCATATAGAAAAAGAAGAGTGTGTTGGACATGTCCAGAAACGCATGGGTTCAGCACTAAGAAACTTTAAAAATGACCACAAAGGTAAAAAATTAGCTGATGGAAAACCTGTAGTAAGGATAGGACGTTTGACTGAAAGAGTTATAAATAGCATTATTATGGAATGGCTATCAGGGAAAATAAAGGAAACTTGCAAGGAATGAAAGATGGTATCTGGGCTATTTATCATCATATGATCAAGCCCAATAGTAAAACATCTCCTCAGGAACAGCATAAATTCTGTCCAAAGGGTAAAAACACATGGTGCAAATTCTGGCATGACAAATTGTTTGCCAGTAAAAATACAGAGAAGACATATGATGAAAGCAAACGCCTTTAATCTTTTTTTCAAACTGAATTGAAAAGTGTTTTTGCAAGACTCTCGGATGATAATTTGCTTTCACGCTGCCAAAGAGGTTTAACTCAAAATCAAAACGAGGCAGTAAATTGCCAACTGTGGCAAATGTGCCCAAAAACTCGTTTCTGTGGCACACGCCGTGTTGTTCTTGCAGTCTGTGAAACAGTGGTGTGCAGCCTGGCATGAACATGATGAGATCATTGAGAAAACAAGACACGTTACGATTAGCAAATGCTGTGAAAAAAATTAGCCGCAAATATCGGAATCAAAGGCGCCGCCAAAGAGCTAAGGCAAAGTCAAAAGCTGATAAAAATTCCTATTATTCTGGATCTTTTGGTGTCACCTCAAAACCAGACAACACAAACTCAACAATAGGAAAGGAAAGAAAGGCACAAAAGGACCCAGAGCCACCTGTAAATTAAGGTGCAAGTTCATCGATAAACATTGTCGAACTAGAATTTGTTACACCAGAATTGGAGGTCATTCATCAACCCAAAAGCAAACAAACAAAAAAGCTCTAACAGACAAAAAAAAATGTTAAAATGTTAAAATGTTAAAAGGCTAGTCCTTTGGCACTCATTTGTTTATTTGTTAGCTCCTAAAATACTTAAGACCATTTAGAGAGGTGGCAGTAGTGTTTTTAGTTTAGATAACGTGATCCATACAAACCTTCAATGCATACTAAGGAAGAAAATACTTTAAACCTTAATATCTCAATTCTTATAATTTTTTGCCTTAACACTCATAACTTGAAAAGTAATCATTGTTTCTCAGTAAAAATTGCCATGTATGTCTAGAATATAAAGTTCTTTGTTTTGAACTATCAATTTTTTGGTATGTCAAATCGTTAAGATGTTGCTATGGAAACAGTGTTTTTCTTCGACAAATTATTTTTTATTTACTAAATTCAAAAACTGATAGCTCAAAACATAGCTACTACTCTGCTTAATAGATTCACCAAGTTGCAATTAAAAATCTAAATACTTGCCAAGATATTGTTGTTTAAGTGAACAACACTTGTTATCATAAGTTGCCGTTGCCATGGTAACAATGACTTGAACTGCCGAAAGTAAGGTATCAGCTTTATGAGCTAGTAATCATCTAACTTCTGACAAAGTGTGGAAAGTCTTGTTTAACATTTAAAGAATTAAGGCAATAGAATGTTTAGTACCTCGAAAGGGTTAAGGGCTACCTTAACTCACACAAAGTAGTTAGTATGGATTCACATGAGTTACTCAATATTTTGAGTTATTTTTGCAGTGAAAGACTAATCGTAGATTTTCGTCATACATGTCACATAAACAATCGCGTTTTCGTTTTGATAAAGTAAGTGAAATTGAAGTATTCTTAATGCTTACAGAATTAGATAAAAAGAAATCCATGGGAATAGATAAAATGCACCCGATCTTACTATCAGTAGCTGCCTTTGAAATATACAAGCCTCTAAATCACGTAAGGCGCGCCCCGTTGACTCCAACCGATGACTTATCGCCCTCGAGCCATCCATCGTTATTTTCGATGGGGTGCCGGTGACATGTTGAAGACAGGTTTGGCCAGTTAGTTTAGTTTGGTTAATTTTTGGATGTTATTACAGTTCACGACGACGATTATTACAATTTCATTTACATTTCCTAAATCTGAATAAAAACAGCCAAGAACCATGTCAGTGCAGATTGTCCATGATATATAAAACATTTAACAAAATACGAGCCCGCAAGACGAAGATATTACAGTTCACGACGAGTTATTACAATTCCCAACAGCTCGAGTTATTACAATTCCCGACAGCTCGAGGTATTACAATTCACGACAGGTATTACATTTCACGACAGTATTACAATTCACGACAGTACAGAGTCCATTCATGGCGATGGTGAAGATGCTGTCACTGACCCAAACAACACCAAAAAACAGAATGTCGGCAGGAGATCCCCATGGTCAATGGCTCAGCTGGATGATTTTATTGACAAAATAGTCAATAGCGAGCAGTATAAGAAGTTGATTTTCCACAATATTAAGAACAAAGGCAAAGGTAAACTTTATGAGCGAATCCTGGACAAATTAAAGAAGAGGTGTACTGAAACGGGAGGAGAATACAGTATCCTTGAGCGTCAAAGCGAAGAAACATGGCCTTCTTTTCATAGAAGAGTTTCAGCTCTAGAGTTCAACTATGATACTATGTTTCTTTCGAGAAAAAGGCACAGTCCTGTGGAACTTCCATCGGTTATGTTGTGCCTTCGCTTATCACAGCAGCGTCATTCGTGATGGCCACCAATTATACCCATTTTCTAAATGGTACACATATTCAACCGCTTTATCTTGTATACAATGTCAGTCGATCATCGTGGAACAGGAAAGTCGGGAGGAATAGAAAGTATTCTCAACACTATGAGAGAGTCCGAGTGTGTGACATCTTCAATGCTTATCAGCTCCGCGACGTCTTCCGGACTCATTAAAACCAAGTAGGCAAGTGCCGAACTGTATGATGTTTTGAACAAGCTCCTTGTTAGTGCTGCACAGAACGCCACAGGAGATGTCCACCTCTTATGTAAGGTTTGGAGTGGAGAGTCGGCAACCTATCATTATGCCACTGGATTGCCTCAAAAATAGTATTCTCTTTTTTGGGGGCTACTCAGATTCAAAATGCTGCAACACTAATTTACAGGCTGGACAAGCAACATGGTCTCCTAGACCGATTTTTTATTTCTGTTCCACTATCGCTTTTGCCTACTCCCACGCTAGAAGAGGAAGCCATAGATTATTTGTATTTTTTGGGAAAAAGAGGAATGTGTCAATCATACGTTCTTTTTATTGTGAAATCATACTTGACCGTTAACGGTATCTGCATACTAAGTCGGTAAAAGAAGAATATGTTAATCAAACGTTTGAGACCCCTCCCACAAACCGTCGGGTATATAGTGTTGTGGGGATTACTCGTGATATTCAGACATGATGTTTCGGATTTCTTGCTTAGAAGTTTTACAAACTACCTTTTTGAATCGATGTGCCTTACAAGTATGTAAAACAATAGACAACATATATGAAACCGTTGTTGCGGGTGCAAGGTGCACAATCTAGATTGTCTAATGTTGACAAAGGATGAGATAATGGAGTTGTATTTCAACGAATTCATTGATCGCTTTGACCTTAATTCAATTCAGTGACCTTCAAGTTTGTGTAAATGTGATGATTCCCCAGAGGAAGGATCAATGGCTATTTTTTTGTCAATGGTTTAACGACCCACGAAAAAATAATCAAGTGCAAGCAAGAATTAAGATAATTGTTAAAGATATGACACATTATTGATATAAAGACTTGATAAGCTCCGCCACTTAAGAAAGGTATATAACGTGAATTTTGAACTAGTTGTTCATCCAGTCTCGAGAAAACACCAAGTGAGTCAAGACTTTTCTCAAGCGAAATCATGGCATGCTTATTTGATAATGGTAGCTCAAGACAGCAAGCATTGCAGCAAGCAGCCTACAATGCCTTTGCGAGGGCCCTCAGAGACCAACTCTATGAAGTAGTACGGAAGGAATGCTTTGGATGTCAAGTTGATCACCCCAGTCAGAAACAGCAAGACGTGTGCCTGTTCATGTCTCTTGATGAACAAGTGGACTTCTTTCTTGAAGATGCGAAGAGGGGGGATGAAATGCGAGTGATGGAAGAATGGATGGCTGAGATAGAAACAATATTTCCCGGCCAAGACATTTCCCATATCTTCTTGTTCGAATTCAAATGGGTTATGCCTGACTTTGTTAGTAAGGAGGGGCTAAACAGACTTGGTTTGCTCATTAAAAAACAAAAGCAGGACTTGTAAAAGAATAAAGAAAAAAATGTATATTATTTGTATATTGATGAAATAGAATAAAAGATGAAAAACGCAAATGTTTCTTATTTCATTGGATGCTATAGAAGAATGAAGATTTATTTATCCATTTTGATGTTCGTTGCAAAAAGACTGAAACTTCCACCGTTACCGTTGATTGAGACAAATCGTCCCCTCGAAGTTATTTTTCTTGTTCACAACGAACTAGTCGCAGACGGTGAAATGAATTGGGGACGAATGATGTACTTTCTTCCCTTTGCAGAAGAATTTCATTTGTCTAAGACGAAAGAGACAGAATGTTTCAGTTTGTAATGAATAATCATCCGGGTTTCTTTTTATTCCGTACCTTTGTTTTTATACTTTGTTTTTAGTTTGTTTTTATATTTTGCAATGGATATAAATCGTTACAAGGTTTCAAAAATGTTTCATTTTTCGAAAGACGCTACATGAGTAGGATGCCTTCTTGTTGCGCTCCAGGATTACCAACACTTCATTTAGAAAACGTTTTTAGACGTTTACGCTGCATTTCTTCTTGTTGCGGGGAAAAGTGATTATACAAGCGTCCGAGCTAGATGGAAGAAAAGATAAACCAGTATCTTTACGAGAAGTATTACGATCTCGACAAAGCAGGAAGCTTTGGTGGGTTCAATGCCTTCTTTCGTGCTGTAAAGGACGATCGTCAACATAGTGTCCAAGAAGCGAATTCGGCATTGGTTGAAGTCTCAAGATGCATACACTTTACACAAACCAGTCCGTAAACACTACACCAGAAACAGTGATAGTTGGTGGTATCGACGAACAATGGCAGGCTGATCTCGTCGATCTTCAGTCTCTAAGCAAGTACAATAATGGATACAAGTATTTGCTGACTTGCATCGATATCTTTTTTAAGTTCGCCTGGGCAGTGCCATTGAAATCATAGACTGGGAAAATGTTCACTTTGGCATTTAAGTGAGGATGTCAGCAAAAATCAAAGAAAGGGTGGCAACACTTAATTCTCCGATTTCGCTCAAATTAACATG
>JAOBAT010088927.1:0-17913 GCA_026413305.1 Hydrozoanthus tunicans
GGGGGGGGGGTTGGGCTTACAAGCGGAACAAAAAATGTTTCGAAACGACGAGCTATACGATGAGATAGAACAAACCATCGCGGAAATGTCTGCTGAGTCATTTCAAATCTACCATAAAATCCCACTTTAAAGCTCTGGGCTTATATAACTGCAAAAACGGTTATGGATGGGCTTATAAACGGGGGGGGGGTTATAAAACGTGTCTGAGAAACGAATTAAAGCTAACATACCATTACATTTTGACTTACATTTGTAAGACATTTCTTGTGAGTCACAATAAACGTGAAATTTATTTTAAAAACATTTATATAACCGACTTCTAAGTCTGGAACAATTCAGGAACAGACCAGAATGAAAGTCATTACAATAGGTCTCTTGCAACAAGTAATTACATGGTACATTTAATGATATTCTAGATAGCAAAGGAATGTCAAACACTCTAAGACAAGGCACAATTAACCAGAAATGCGTAATTTTTCTTTGTTTTACATTTCCCAGTGGAGTCTGCGACATTCCTTTGCCACCCAGAATATCATTAAATGTACCATGTGATCACTTGTTGCAGAGGCCTATTACTGTTCAAAACTGCGCAGCCACTTGTTTATGTCTGTAACGTTTGATGAAAATTTTGATGTTTACAATGAAGCACAAAAGCATCACACTTTTATAGTAGATGGGCTTATACTACGTGGGGGGGGGCTTATATCCGGGGCTTATATCCAGGGGGGCTTATATCCGGGGGTAGCCTATATCCGGGGGGCTTATATACGGATTGAAATTTTCGTTGGCAAATGATAGGCTTATATCCAGAAGAGCTTAAAACCGGGAGGGGACCTTTAAAGTGGGGCTTTACGGTGTTTGACTGGATAAAAACAAACAAAAACGGCAAAAAACAATAAAAATGAAAATAAAATCGAAACTGTAACAGTTATAAATCAAAGTCACTATTAACAACGATGTAGAGAGTAAAAATTTTAAGTGTGGCAGGAGAAACATAAGTCGTCTTAAAAAACCAAAATTTGTTATTTATTGTTATTTACTACGCGCGTTACATTTGTATGCGTCTATTTAAGCTCTAGGCCAAAGTTCGCGCCAGTATAGAACTTAAAGAAAACCTACCTTTCGTAAATCTTCCAAGTGTTCTGTATTGCGCACTCTAAAATCAAAACAGAACCAAAATGTCAAAACACCTGCGAAGACAAAAGCATTAGCAGTACAAGAAGGCTTGCCGCTTTTTCACATTTTTCGTTTTTTCCCAGTTATTTTGTCCACGCGCTTTTTTTATAAGAACAAAGAGACTCAGATCAGCCAAAATTTAAGAACAAGCTGAGGCTTGGGCCCGATAACTAATTGCAAGTATTCATCAAGTAGCCTATATTGCTCCATCTTATTCAACCCCAACAAAGCCTTTAGCTACATACAATCATAAGGACCTAGGATTAACAAGTTTCCAGTCTTTGAGAAAAATTGTTTACAATAAAACAGTACACTTAAAATAGTAAAAAAGCACAATCCTTCAACACACACCTGAGGTGCTTAGGGACAACTGTTGCATATGCATGATTTTCCTCTTCTCTAAAAAGATAAAACACAGTGAAACCTATAGTTAACAATCGTGGATTAGCAACTCACTCGGTGAATTGTTTATCATTTCTAAGACTGTGGCGTTAACAGCGTATTAGGTCTTCATTGACTTAAAAACTGACATCAACTGCAAATACTGACTCACTGTGAAAAGTGACAAGGAGCCTCATATTTCTCCTAACTTTCTCCTAACTTTCAGCATTTCTAACAAAGCTTATACTTTCTTGTTCGGGTATGTACTTACATTCTAAAAACGAACACATCCATGAATTCGAGCTATGATCAAGTTTCTGTGGTTCCATACTTCTACCCGTTAACTCTCGTTCACAGCTTCTGAGAAGATTATGTTTACTAACATTGATCTGTACGTATCAAGGTTGATCAGTGCCCGCGAGTCTATGGTACAAATCCATCCCGGTAGAAGTACAAACCCGGGACCAGTACCAGCCCGGTATCAGTACCAGTCTGGTATAAGTATCAGCCGGTATCAGTACCAGCCCGGTATCAGTAGCAGCCCGGTACCAGTACCAACCCGGTATCAGTAGCAGCCCGGTATCAGTACCAACCCGGTATAAGTATCAGCCCGGTATCAGTACCAGTCCGGTGTTCGTACTAGCCCGGTAACAGTACTACCTCGTAACAGTACCAGCCCGGTATCAGTACCAGCCCAGTATTGGTACCAGCCCGATATTGGTACCAGCACGGTATACGTATAAGCAATCTCTAGAGCGTTCGACCAATTCGGAAGTGACTATAGTTTATGCCGCTTATCTAATACAATATGGCCGACTTGAAGGGAGTTATGTTATTTTATTGAATGGCAAGCTATGTATTGGGCCAATAAACAAATCCTGCTCGCTGATGGCCGAAAATCGGAACAAAAACTTTCCATACTGGACGGGGAGTTGTTGGACTGATTATCGCTAACGTGAACGCGCACAGATAACTGCTTGCTCTCTTTTACCGACCCTAAACTAAAGCCATGTAGTAAATATCTTGGTATTCTCGTTTTCTCGGTCTGTCCTGGTATATTCTCGCTACGCTTGGTCTGTACAGTGAAAGACCTCGGGCAGTCGGTTATTAGATACATAGCTTCGATGCTTACCGCGCCGTAAGTTATGCCTCGAAACTGAATCGCCCGGTTAACAAGAGGGCATTATATTTTCCCACAACAAAACATACCTTGCAATGGTTTCATCTTCTGTCGCAGGTGGCGTAGGTGCCGAAGACCTAGACTTTGGGGAGGCTTTTGGAAGTATTTGTACATGGGCATATTGAAGCGTTCCACGTTTGTCTAATTCAACAGAGAAGAAAGCAGAAATCAGTTAAAGTTAGAGCACTCGTATGGTTCGTGAAAAACATTGCAGTTCGAATTCTCATCATTGCGACATATTCGTGTTATCTACAGTTCTAAATCCAATTCGTTTATGATTACGTCTTAACTCCTGCATTCAGCTAAACAAATTCAAACCCTATTTTCTATTATTGTATAGACTTCTTTATTGACGTACAATCCTTTTTAAGTGCCTATGAATGAAAATGTTATTACTTTGCCTAATGAGGAGTAGTGGTGAAAAAAAATTGTTAAAATCTGTTATTGTACTCGAGATTTTGACATTGTTTTCAACTAATAACGTCGTTTAACTTTGCCTGCCCAACAACTGACTTTATAAGTTGAAAACACCAAATGTTAATATCTCAAGAACCATAACGATTTTGACAAAAAATTTTCACCGCCATTCTTCATCTAGCAAGGTCTTTCTGCGCTGACGTAACAAAATGTAATAGGCACTTTAACAAACTCAAACCCTACTTTCTACTTGTTATTGATTTTCTTTTTATCTTAGCCTAATAGTTGGGTATAAACGAATTCCAATTAACGAAAATTTCAAACAGTGATTCGATATAACGAAATAACGCATGTACAAATAACAAATTGAGCTGTTTTTCGGGTTTTGCCATATCAATAAACAGGCAGGGAAAATATTTAAACCCGAAAAATAGCTTACCTTGTCATCAGTAATGTTTTGTCCCCATATATCAATACATGGAATTTTTTCAAAAACCTCGGAACTTTAGCCTAGCAGGTTTGGAGGTTGTCTCAAGTATTTATTTTCTACTGTACACGCTCTTTTTAGAATAACAACTTTATTAGAACAAGGCTCAGATTGGCCAAAATTTAAAAACAAGCTGTGGCTACATTTTATAGTTGACAAATTGTCGAACACGTTTGTTACATATGTAAGGCTGCTCACGCGTGAGTCTCGTCACGCTCATGGTTCAAGTAGTAAAAGTGTTTTCTTTTTCTTAAAAATCTTTCGTTATTTTAAAAGGAACAGTTGCCTCACTGGTATATACTAAAACACTGATTCTATTTTAATTTCGTTGGATAGTGGCTTAATGAATATCTACTGAGCGCCGAATATTCTGCCCGCACTATCCACCTCTCTTAAAATAGAATAAGTGTTAAATCAGGGGCCGCGGAGCTGGGAGGAGCAACGGAGGCAATTTCCCCCTTTAACTAGTGTTCTAAAACCTCAAATATTTGCCCCTCCCCCCTCTCCCTCCCCCACTCTAAAATCTCTCCGCGGCCCCTGAAAATACATATTAATTCGAACGTCTCGCGGATCTCACGCATTCTGTAGTTATGAGCGAAGTTGTGAGACAATATACTAAGTATCGTTTCACAAGCTATTTTTTCTATAAGAACAAGTTTATAGGAAATACAACGAGGCTCAATTTGGCCAAAATTTAAGGCGGGAGTACATCCAAAGCGCGCTTTGTGGCCACTTTTCCTCATGTTTCTTACGGTATCTCCGTCCATGATTTGAACCTACAAAACCGCTATGCTCGAAACACAGATGGAATAAAGGAGAGTCAGCTTGAATATATTAAAAATTTGTGGATCAATTCTAAGTTGTATTTTTTTTCTTGAAGATGGTAGTTTAAAGAGAATTTTGAATTTGGTGATTTTTTGGGAAGTTCAAAAATTAATTTTGAAATTAAAATTTGATGTAAATTCGCCAAACCGTCCTCAAACCAGAGCTGTACTAGCCCCTTGCCTGGGCGTTTGATTATTTTACTCAATTTTCTTCTTGTTCAAATAACTTTTTAACTTCCTCACTATCCAGCAAAAGTGTGGGCGTACTCCAGCCTTAAAGGGGAACTGAACTCTTAAATCAACATTTTTTAAATAAAATCCTTCAAGGTGTTGAGAACATATCTATTTTCTTTTCTTGTGTTGCGCCGATTTTCCGTGAAATTCTAGTTTGTATGTGCGTGTTTCATGTCGTTTAGGGTCACTGAGCGTGGGCGCTTGCCTACTTGTCAGCGGTAAACGAAGGTAACGTGTGACGTAGGTTATGGGGAGCAAGCGAGCGCGTGAACAGTTTTTGTTGTCATAAGCTTGCTTACAAAGTCAAGAGCGAAAGTTACAACTTACGTTGTGCGCGAAATCTCACTTCAATTATCAATTTTTCCAGTCCTAGCCAATTCTTACTCATATCTGACGTCATAGCTTCACTCTCTCTGAGCCGACGGTAGAATGCGGCAAGTAGTTAAACTCGAATTTCTCGGAAAGTCAGTGCGATACGAGGAATTTTTTCTAACATCGTTTTCACACTCAATTAAACATTTTGTTTGACAAAAGTTGACTTTAGGGTTCAGTTCCCCTTTAAGAATAATTCAAGAACACTCGATTGCTATTATTTCAACTTTACCGGCTGAGCTTAACAATGCTGAACAAACTAAAAAAAATTGGTTCGCAGTTGTTCTCCTTTAATAAGTCATTACTTCAGACTATACACTGTACACGTACATACATGCCCTGAAGTTAGTCAGTCCCTACAATTCGTTTTCCAATACATGCATTGCAATACCTTAGGCTTAGTTTTTTGTTCGATTCAAACCACATACGGAAATAAGACAATTTGAGGCTCAAATCGCTGGAAAATAAAACGAGTCTCGACCAAACTTACCTGTTCTTATAAATAACAAAAGCGTGTATTGTAAAAACTTTATGACTTTCATTCTTGGCTAGAAATGTCTTAAACAGATAAACTTATAAGGCTATTTTTACAAATAATGAACGTTCGTTAACACTACTACGTACCACAATAATTTCTAGATTGCGTTTGTTTATAACTGGAAGATATTCGCCAGTGTGAAACAAAATCCGAGCGTCACTGACACATTAAATACAGTTATTAAAACAGTATTGCTTCAGTACATAACGAATGAGACATTACAAAAATGCACTTTCATTTTCTCGAAACATCAAAACAACAAACCAAAGTTAGCAAATAAAATAAATTGATAAGTCAATTCAACAATTAATATTAAGGCTAATCGCATTTAGGTCATATTCGATCTGTTATGAAATGATGTCACGCTACAAAATTTAGTTCTAAGTCGGTTTAGCAATCTTGTCAAAATTTGCATTTTTTGTAAGGAAGCAGGGTTGGTTTGTAGTGTGAGAGTTGGGCCACGAGGAAGAACGGTCTTAGCTTGCAACGGATAAAGGGAAAAAGGCAAAACAACAAAAACGTCTCTAATATTTCAAGCTTGCCTAACTAACAACCGAAAGAACTCTTGCATCACTCAAACAAATCGATAAATACGGCAATTCTTCCGTTTTCGACTCGTAACATCTGAAATCACACCGTAGTCACTTCCTTAAGAATAAGTATATAGTAGTTCATTTGGAAGCCATCAAATCTTCGGCCTTAAGTCTAGGCGATTTAAGTAATTTCAACTCTTTGCTATAAACTTGAAAATAAACACAGCAAATCTAAAATCTTAAGTAGGCTTATTACTTATATCAGACGTACCTTGAGGTTTTCCTGTTTCTGCGCGCGGATTCTGCACTATCACATCTCTGTTTTTGACGGACTCCCTGTAAATAAATCAAATATGATCGAACGTTGGTTCAAATTGGTGGAAAACCGAACTCGAATTCATTTTGTTCGTCAACTGCCGCAAAGAAAATTGTTCTTTCTTCGAATAAAAGAGAAAGCTAAGCATTGGGGGAAGGCACATGCAAAGTAATTCGAAATAGAAACTGTTCGAGTATATTAAAAGATAGAAAATAGATTACCACATTTTTCTGATCGAAAAGAAATTACTCTTCGATGTCTGCCCGATTAAATCAAGTATAATTCTACTGTCACGCGTTCCTCTGGTTTACGTCAACAGCGCGTGGGATTTCAGCGCGGAAACTAAAGGCGGATGCTGAAGGCTTCAGCTCAACATCTCTAGAGCCACGTGCCAAACTATGTTGATTTTGCGCCACTTGTAGGGTTACTGACAACGAGTAAAAATCTAGCAGATGACTAATACGTGTCAGTACACCCGCTCCAGTGATTTTTACTAGAAAATGAATGAAGCTTTCTTGTTATATACTTATTTATAATTATTTTCTTTCAGGGAATAAGCGCTTCGTTAAGTTTTTCGTGTTTCCCCACTCCAACTGTAAAAGTAAAGAAAAAAATGTCACTCGATGCCCGGATGTAGAAAAGAAATCCGCTGAGTGTTTAGTTCCCAGTAAAACACTGCCATTGTGAACATGCTTCCTTTTCAAAACGCCAATAAAAGATCAAAAATATTTCAATGGTGAAAAAGGTTAAAACTAAAAGTTTCAAACAAACGTTTTCAACTATTTAAGTCATCTTTAAGTTAAAAGAGAATTCTCAGAAACAATTCAGTTTGGTAAAGTTGTTTTCTTCTAGCCCCGTCCCCAAACATTTGAATGTGCTACTGTCCTACTAAACATTAGAGAGTTTAAGATACGAGTAACGGCAACACCGACGACGACGGCAGAAAACAACAGTGAATACAATAGCTGCACGTTGGAATGCACCGTGCGGGTCACCTGCACGCCGTCGTTTTGAAAACTACAACGTAAAAAGTTTAGTTTAGTTTAAAGTTTTCGCGGCTACGAGAAATTTTATCCATCTTGATTTACACCTTTACATTTGCGGCGGAAGCAAAATATTATTGGGGTGCACAGTGGAAAATTTAATTGTTTGTTTTAAGATCTGAAACTACTTTTCAAAAGTTATTGTGGTTAACCAAAAACTGTTACCCAACAAAATTATTGGCGGGGGGGGGGGAACAGTACCCTCCGGTCCCCCTCCCCCCGGTTTCACGGCCTTTGCTTTAAGAAAACACTATCCCTTTTTCTGTTCACAAAGCGAACTCGAACTAAAAGGAAAGAGTGATCGAAAAAGGCAAGTAAGAGAAGTTTTTTGAAAGCCGTCGTCATCCATGTTGTCGCCGTCGTATCTATTCTTAAACTCCCCTTTATAATCGTACATACCGGCGTGGAGGGGGCTTCCTGATGCTGGCGTAAATAC
Source organism: Hydrozoanthus tunicans (assembly GCA_026413305.1). Lineage (NCBI taxonomy): Eukaryota > Metazoa > Cnidaria > Anthozoa > Zoantharia > Hydrozoanthidae > Hydrozoanthus > Hydrozoanthus tunicans. The sequence continues at coordinate 7,938 of JAOBAT010088927.1, forward strand.
CGGAAAACCTAGAATATGTTGACGTCTGTTGGTGGTAAAGAGTGGTGTTGTGTCTCAGTCAACCTGTAGCTGTTTTATGCAGCACAGTAAAATTAAAACGAGCGCAACGAAAACGTGTCACAATGAAGCACCCTGCCTTAAGTAGTGTCATCTTCGTGCTCTTCACAACCTGTCTTCACATTTTTACCCCCTTCTCATCCTCCGCAACTCCGTCGTTATGTTCACATGCTACATCCCGCCGCCCTTTTGTTCCTCTCCTCTCATCGCTTTGCCCTTAATCTCCTCGACAAAACTCTCAAATTCAACCCCGTAGCATTGTACCCCCACTCTTGAATGACTGCCCCTCCCCAAGTCTCATTCTACCCCTCCCAAGTCTCATTCTACCCCTCCCAAGTCTCATTCTACCCCTCCCCAAGTCTCATTCTACCCCTCCCCAAGTCTCATTCTACCCCTCCCCTTCTTCCTCTTCACATTTTACCATATCTCGTCTATTTTTGCATCCCACCCCATCAGCATATTCATACGACCATCCGTCCCTCAAACCCACTGCCTTTTATCCTCATTACATCGATGTTCGATTAACTCACTCCTTGTGAACACAGATCCTTTCTTCAACTACCCTAAAGATTACCAAATAGCAAAGGACAGAAACACCCAGAAACACATCATGAAGTCCGAATACCAAACAAATTTAATTGCAACTAGTGGATCGATGATCCTCGTGCGTTATAAATCAACAACATTTCAAAGCTGAAATAGATGCAACCGTTGACAAAAATTTTTTTGACACAATACACCTTAAGTTTAGCTTCTTCGCCTTTATGTTAGGGGGGGCTTATTAGATAAGGCAGGCTTATTCAAAACTTATTCAACTCTAGATGGGGGTCGGGGGTGATTGGAGAGGGGGTATTTGAGAGGGGGCTTTATTTAAAACTTGAAACTCAAGACGGGAGCTGATTAGAGAGAGTGCTTTTTAAAAAACTGAAAAAATACAATCGTTAACAAAATGTATTTTTGACACGATACGCCTTATATTTAGCTCCTTCGCCTCGGGATTGGCTGATTAGAGATGGGATTTTATTAGAGAAAGGGCTTACTAGTGCATTTACGATAATTCAATGGCCGTTAAAGTTCACAAGTTCTTACTTAGTAAAGAAGCACAAAGATCACAAACCCTTTTTCTTTGAAATGTTGCATAAGGAGTTTCGGGTTCATCAGTTTCTCCTTTGGGCACAAGGTTTGCGGCTGGAGTTAAGCCGCTCTTTCCTTTACATCTGACGAGAGCACAACAAAGGTTATTTCTTTAGCATTCACACAACATCAGCAACTTACTGTCGAATGCCCAACCTTTATCGCAATGCCCCAAATGACTTTTTTAAATCGGCCCAAACTCTTACGAATGTACAGACATTTATCCTTGACCCCTATAACTCGAACCTCATATTTCGAAATGTTTTACATTTCCTTTGGGACTTCGAAATATCGGGGTCCAACTGTATATAAATAACCGGTAAAAAGTTACAACAGACCTGATCCTCCACCACCCAAAGTTGCTTGTTGCTAACAATTCCACCTGCTCCCCTCCAGCGTAGCTTACTTCATCTTCACTTTGGGCGATGTACGATGTTATAGTTACCCAGTGACCTGAAAAAAAAAAGTGTTACTGAACTGTCTACTCTCATTTTTAAACGGACCTGATTCACTTCTTTTTGCATCTACTTTGCCAGTGAAATGAGCTGCCTTAAGCGATGTATCACAGTCACACACCTGGAACGTGCCAGTAACTCTTCCACCTTCCCGAACTGAAGATTGTGTGTTAGACCACTCGCTCTAATCACATATAAGAAAAGTTCTTACAACTGTTCATACAAACATGCGTACGATCGTAAATCAATTAACTAATCAATTCATTCTTTCATACATGCATTGACACACATATATATACGTACATACATACAGACATCCGTACAGATAGACAGACAGACACACAACCAGAAAGATAGACAGACAACCAGACAGACAGACAGACAAACAGGCAACCAGACAGACAACCAGACAAACATACAGACAAACAGGCAACCAGACAGACACATAACCAGACAGGCAGACAGACATACAGACAGACACACAAACAGACAGACAGACTTACACACATACGTACGTATACAAAAATTCAACTTCCTCTTAAAAATTCGCTCTTTCTCCAAAATTGTAAAATTCTTGGTTCAATTTTACAATTATGCAAACGATGCGGTTCCTCCTTATCACAACTCCAGGCCCGTAGGTAGGGGGGAGGGTGTGCAATAGGTGCGCTCGGCCCCCATTCCCCCTCCCCCGCAGGCGGCAAAGGTCCACTTTTTTGTTGACCAATTATTGGAAAAGCAACACTGCCCTCAATGTTTTTCTTATTAATACGTAGTATTAGTAAGAAAAAACTACGTAAGTAGTTTCATTTTCTTTTTTCCCAGCAAAAACAAGCTAAACAAGGTGAAGAAAGGGATGTTTATTTTGAGACATTACAGCATTACTAAGTTTAGCTCTAAGAATTAAAAGGTTTTACCGCACTGGGTCTCCGTGAGTCGGTGAAATCATTGATCATCAGCAAAAAGGCGTGTAATTTTGTGGATTGGTTTTATTTTTTCCAACACGTTGTTATCAATCTAAGTTCTTCCAATTTTCATAACTTTCCATGACCCTAATCAAAATTCCATGACTTTCCAGGTTTTCCATGACCCGTACCGAATCCTTTCTTCCCGTTCTAAACCGAGATCACAGGCTAAAATAACTCACGTTCCGACTCCTCCACATTACTGTTCCATTCCTCGGCGTCCGGGCTCTCTTCGGGGTCCAAAGGTTCAAGAAACGTAGCCGGAGCAAAACCTTGGTCCCCCCTGTCATTCATTACAAACCACCATCCTAAAAGTGAAGCAAATATATTAACAATAATAGCTTTTATTGGTAGAAAAGTGTTGTGCAACACACCTGCTCAATTTATATAATAAGTTAATATATATTATAATATATATAACAATAAATTAATGGATAAGTTAAGAATATCAGTAACTGCTAGACAAGCATCTGTTTAAAGAAACAAATTTGAAACGGCTTTATGCACTTTTAGTAGATAAATGTGTGTCCTGTCCCTGAGATGCTTTGACCTTTGTGCGGGTAGCAAATCATCCAGTGCTGCCTCTGTGTAAGTTATTCTTCGCCATAGCTTAGAAACTCTATCATAAAATAGATCAATAATCATGTACTGCTTTCGGCAGTAGCCAAATTTAATACGTCTAACAAAGAACTTGTCGATTCTACAAAGATTCTTATTATAAAAGGCGCAGCCCAAAACTTCGATGGCATAACTAAAAAAACTATGCTTTGGAAAAGTAAATCTAAATTATTAGTACGAATACTTATAATGTTTACATATTCTTAAAATATATAGTCTGCTGCTGGCGTTAGTAAGTAGATACTCTATGTGAGTGTCCCAGTTAGTCGGGTCTTCTTCGTTCTTAGATTATTGAGTCTGCTGCTTGCCTTACTAAGTAGATACTCTACGTGAGTGTCCCAGTCAGTCGGGTCTTCTTCGTTCTTAGAATATAGTCTTCCACTTGTCTTAGTAGGTAGATACTGTATGTGGGTGTCCCTATTAGTGGGCTATTCTTCCAGTGTAACACCTAGAAGTCTCAGATTATTTTTCCTATCAATAATCTCCAAAGGTTCAAATTTAGAACCAAATTATGTCACAAGTTCTTCATAATTTTTTGGAATCTTAATCAAGGACACTTAGGAGTATTCTATAGCGGCACTAACCTGCTTGATTTTTCTCGATCACTGTTACGACCTCGTTTTCTTTGACACTGATTTCCCCCCTGTTAGCGGCGACAAACGCTGCGATTGACCTGTATTGCACGGTGGATATGGCGCATTCGTTACCGCGCTTCTCGTTAGCATGGGAGGTACTGCATGCAGCCATACTACGGTTAAAGAATACAAATATCATTGTTTCACTACTTTTATTCTCTTTTAATGTTCTTGTTTACACCTTCAAACCTACCAACCTATCGACGTACTAACTAACCTACCTACCTACCTACCTACCTACCTACCAACTTACCTACCTACCTACCTACCTACCTACCTACCTATCTACCACCAACCTACCTACCTACCTACCTATCTACCACCAACCTACCTACCTACCTATCTACCACCAACCTACCTACCTACTTATCTACCTACCTACCAACCTTCCACCTTCCTTCCTTCTTATCTACCTATAGCTATCTACCCACCTACCTATCTGCTTACGTAGCTAAGGACCTATTACCTCGTTTCTACCTATCTAATTACCTGCTTATCTACCTACCCACCTTCCTACCTACTTACCTACCTACCATCTACCCATCTACCTGCCTACCTACCTCAGTAACTACATTCCTTTCTTCCTCCCTTCTTTCTTTCTTTCCTTCGTACCTGCTTACCTTTTCACCTTTCCACCTCCCTTCCAGCCTGCCCAGGCCTACGCACTTACCAAAGAAACTGCCTTTCTCGTACTACTTTCACATACTAGTAGTTCTTATCGGAAGTAAAGAGCTGCGAGTAAGGGTATGATATAGTCATTTGCAAAAACCAGAGAAACAATTAATACCTTTTGCTATTCAATCAACAGATAACTTTTTCTGTATCTACATACTCTGATGCAAATACGAGGGTAGGTTGGGAGAATTCGAGACAGTTATGCAGCCTCAAAAACGTTCATTTTAATATTTGCATCAGAGAATGCAACGGACTACCGCTGATGACGTATGGTATTGCGACACCGCAGGCGCTAAAATCATCCGTCGCCCTCCCACTCACGTGCCAGACTACTATCGTGCGACACAGGGATCCCACTACGGACTGTAGTAGAGTTGCTGCTCGCTTCGCTCGCACCAATTAAGCTACCCACAAACCAACCTAGCTGCTTATCCCCCCTACTCTAATTAGTCTTCTAAATTTGACGAAAATTCACTATCCATGTGTAACAGTTTGTTGTACAGAAGATCAACGTACTGGTTTGCCTCTGTCGACGAGGATTCGTCTGGAACATAACTCGCCGAGTATGTTGCATCTGTTCCCCATTCACTAAAAAACCTCAGAACAATTTCCGATTCCGATACCTTTGGTGGTAACTGAATGATTTTCTGTTAAAAGAAGAGATAATGAACACAAAGAATTAGTCTTTGCAAAAGTCTTTTTCAGCAAATGCTCTGTGAAAATCCGTAACATCCGTAACTGCTAGGGTTTTCGGTAAGAAACTCTCTAAAAGTAACAGATGTTTCGATTTTCTCTTTGTTTTGTGGCACCATATTGGATCGATGGACCCCGTTTATTTTTAGGTGTATCAAGCATTTTCTCTTCTCAAAACCTACAAGGAGCTAGCACTTATTTAAGAAAATTCTTCAAAAAGAACCGCATACATTTTTCACAACCACATCGTTTAATTTTTTTTTGGCCTCTGCTGTATAACATTACTTGTCACAAATAAACTTTTAATAAGTCTGTGCTCATATTGATCGGCCGCTCAAATTTGATAATCCTGTACATAAACCTAACGCCAACGCAACTTAGACCTGTTTTAAACGTCGAATTTCACATGTGCCGAATCTAATGCTAGTGAGCAAATTCTATTGTTCTAGTTCATTTACATTAGATTCGGCACACGTGAAGTTCGACGTTTAAAACAGGCCTTAGTTGTTTTTTTTTTAATTTTTTCTATTTTAACTAATTTTGTACAATAGATAACAATACAATAAGTTCAGTATTACATAAACATGAAATTACAATAATTTGTAATAGAAAGATTTTGACTTTGTAAACAACAAATAACAACACAATAAGTTCAGTAATGCATAACATCAAAATACAATGATTGACTTTTTACAGCAAATTGAAAATAAATATAATGCAAAAGAAAAAGGAAAGACGAATATTTTCTTTAAGCATCTTGAAACCATTTCGTTTCGGCCTTAGTTTCATAATTTCCTCAGTTTTAGGGAAAAGGTCAAAACAACGGTACTTCCTAGGAACCCGATTTAGGGGGGTGGGGTATTATGTGCCGCCACCCACCACCTTCCCTGACAAAATTGGGTTCCTTAAAAATACCATTGTTTTGACTTCTTCCCTTAATTTCCCGCGCGCCGCCAATTGAAATTTGACAATGAACACAATAGCGATGAATGAGAGGGGGTCTAGCATTAATAATAATAACAATTTACGAGGTGGCCTCGATCATCACCAAAAAAGATTTTCATGAGGGGCCTCGACCAACACACGTCACATTTCAAAATTGCGGCTGGCGCGCTGGAAATTCAAACGGTTGAAACGATCAAATTAATTTGCTTGGCGTTCAAATTACGTGCAGGATTGTCAGATTTGAGCTACTGATACGGACACAAACTTAACAAGGGGTTTTATTAGAAACTAATAATTTTGTACAGTGGAGGTTGCTTTAAAGTGCCTATGAAGTGAAAATTTTTATTACTTCCTTGGATAGACCTTGCTAAATGAGGCATAGCGATCTAATTTTTTTTTCAAAATCTTTTATGGTTCTTGAAATATTAACATTTAAAATTCTCAGTTAATGACGTAATGTGCGGTTCCAACAAACTTACAATTTTTTTAAATTCTGCTGCCAATCTATAATCTTTCGATGTATTTAAGCCAAACTTGAGCTGCTGATGTATCTCAAGGTAGATGGATCACCACTGCAGGTTTGGCTCAAATTTGTTCAAAGGTTATGGATTGGCAGCAGATTTAAAATGCAAATTTATTGGAACCCCACATTACGTCATCAGTTGAGAACTTTAAAGAACCATAAAAAATTTTGAAAATTTTTTTCACCACTATTCCTCATTTAGCAAGGTCTATCCACGGAAGTAATAACATTTTTCGCTTCATAGGCACTTTAAACAAGATACTGATTACTGTACCTGACAGAACTCTTCAATGTGTTTGCAACCTTTCTTAGACATTCCGCCAAACAACGTTCTACCGGCACCGACATATTTGGCAGCTACAAACGGTATGAAACTCTTTTTAGTAGGGTGTGTAGTCAATTCTTGCAGTGACCAGGCATAATGGCGCTAAGATCAGTGTAAGTGGCTAGTTTCACCCAACTGGGTTTTAAGCGTACGTACGGTTCAACAAAAGCATGCAGACGGCCCAGTTGTTCAAAGAGTGATTTGCCCTAACCAAAGGATACGCTTTTAATCCATGCAGATGTTACTTACAATCCATTAACTGACTTAGCTTGGACTGAAATTTGTGGTTAACGTTTTGCATTGTTTGAAACTTTGAGCAGTGTGGTAACAATTCATGTTGATTTGTTAACGCTTCGATCTCAATTTGTGCTAGTTCAGCTTGAGGTACAGGGATCTTTTATCGTACGGCCCGCTATACAGGCCGACTAGCGACTGGCTCGATAGAATTCGGGAGAACTATGGCCTCGGCCCCTTACTACGGTCTTGCTTTCTGTTTTTGCTGGTTACAGTCAGTTTTTCGTACTACTTTTCCAAACATCCACAGAAAACTCAACCAACAGTAAGCACCGAAGACCAAGCTGCTCTGCTCACAAAAGCGAAAACCAAAAGAGAGCAAATTAATGATCCCATTATGCTATATCAGTTGCAAAACAAAGAAATTTAAAACAAAAGCTCACCGCGTGGTCCAACAAAAGATTTCAAGAGCAACGTCTACTTAAAGCTAAATTATGCTACGTGACAAGTGTTTGGTATTAAGCAAAACTAACCTTTCTTTGTAAAGATGTAGCTGTTAGGAATTTTCCTTAACCCAGGGCTAAAATTATGTATATTACTCGGCTCTAAAACAACGAGGGGCCCAGATCAAGATAGGCATTTTGTTATACCGCATACTCATTTAAGCCCCTTTCTTTAAATGACCCCCACCCCCTTCCCTCGAATAAGCCCTAATCGTTTGGGGTTTTTTTTGACAAACAACTCCCCGTAGGTGTTAATTGATGTAATGGAATAATCAATTTGGGTGGATTGTTTTTCTATCCTGAATATTCAATCCACTTCCCTTCTCTATCCCTTTTTGCATATTAAATTGAAATTATAGAAATAAAAAACGTTCTGTTCAGTAATAGATACACGCTTGAACTCTTTAGTTCACGAATTAAGTGTATGTTACTTAAAAGTTAACAAGTGTTTCTATCGATGAACAGAGCAAGTGAGCGAGTTTTGTATTTCTTTTATAAGACACTCAAACAGCCGATAAACCCCCGCGACAACGTATGAAGATGCATTCTATTCATATTTAAAGTGCGTCACTATAGCCAATCAGAACGCGCGTTACATTTCGTTTATTTTATAAAAAATCTTATAATTGGTGTATAGCAAACAATTCGTCTAGGTCGTGAACATTGTGAGAGTTGTAACAGTGATAATCTGTGTAAAAACTGTTGAGCAAATCGTCTGAGTATGAAATAGGACGAGTATAATACTAGACGAACAAGTCGTCTAAGTTTGTCTGTCTCTTTGTTCGGACTTGGGTTGTTCAAAGCAAGTTAATGCATCGATAAATTATCAACTTCACATCCCCCCGGGCAACCCCGGGCATTTGAACTTAAGAAATCGCTTTCGGTCAAATTCCCGGCCCTTTGGACAAGGTCGCTGTTCAAATGCCCGAGAATGTGGAAAAGTTTTGAGTTTAAATGTCCCCATCCCCGTTGAATATAGATATGTTTTGAGGAGGAAAAGGGCCAAACGTGCGGAAATAAAGGGAAGTTTGCAGGTTGCGTTGAGTAATTTAATGCGGATATCGCTGTTAGAATACCCACAGGCACGTTCTATATTTTATTTTAAACTGTTAGCAAGTTTAAAGCTTAAAGGCACTTAAAATCATCATAGGAAAACGAACAGATGCTTTACAACGATTAAAATTTCGTTGTTCATTCAAATGCCCAGCCCTCCCACTATCGTTTGTTGAAATTGCTAGTCCCGGGCACTTCATAATGTCAAATTCTCGGACCCGGGAAATGCTGCTGTGAAATGCCCGGGGGTTGCCAGGGAGGAAGTTTTTTTTTCTCATAAATTTTTTTCATTTCCTGTTAACAGACATACGTTTCTGTTACATTCTGCTACATACACAGTTACATATATACTTTAGCTTAATATGTATGAGTGTTTTTATATTTCTTTACAGCTTTTTGGAGCAGATATATAATAAAAAAAACCTTCCCCTGGGGGGAAGTTGAAGTTTCGAAATATTGATTGATACATAACTTGAGGCTGGCTGGCGGGCAAAACCCGCCACCCTCTATAACTTTGGTTTCACTTTACGTACTCAAACCCAATTTGGTAAAGTGATAGTTAATTACTAGACGATCTCATTAACCAACTAGGATTAGTATGTGATGTCATTATGACGTCATAATAAGCTCAAAATTTTTTAAATTGACCCATATTTTCAAAATTTGTTAAATTGTGAGCATGATTTTTCAAGTTGGTGCTTACTGTTAAAACTAACATGTAAACCAGTAATATAATTTGTTTTAAAACATGTTTTGGTGCTATTTTGGCCATTCTTTTTGGCAAATTCCTTGACTTAAATGATATTACATTTATCTTTTCTCAGGGTAAATAAGTGCTTCTTATAAACAGATGTACCTTGCGTTTACTTACACATAGATCTTCAAAACTGTTATACAAAATGTCAAAACAGTGCTCATCACTTAAGTAAGTAAATAATTAACAAGAATATTAATAAAATTTGTATGGCATCCCAAAACTTAATTCAATTTTAGAATATTGATTAAGGCTCTCGGTACATGAGTTTGTGACTATCAATTTCTATTCGTAATTCATAGTTGACGGAAAATTTGGAAAAGGACAAAAGAACAAAATAATTGATAACTAAAAGCACCTTTTAACAATCCGTAACCATTGAAATGCAAAGTGCCATAGTGCCCCCTCCC
>JAOBAT010088938.1:0-17912 GCA_026413305.1 Hydrozoanthus tunicans
TCCTCCAATAATATTCTTCCAACAAATGCAACTTTTCAGATTTTATAACGAAATATGCGCTCTCCCACCCCCGCCCGATACTTTTATGCTTCGGCTGCCCATGTTCAAGGATCAATAAAAAGATGTCTGTGAAACGCCCCCTATCGAGCCCTCCCTGAACCTTAACTCTAACCCTGACTATGGGAAGAAGTTGATAACAAGTTGCTTAGAAATAGGTATCGATCCGTCACTAGCATTTAACGATCGTGTCTTGATTCCGAGGAAAAACAAATGTGTATATAAGTGTTATCTTGTACAGGTACACTTCGTCGTGTTTCCGAAAAAGAGCCTAGATATGTCTGTCCTTTCCCAAACAGGCCTTACTTGGTCATACGTAGTCCCAGAAATAATCACAGTTTTTTGCTGTCAGAAATGATGTTTGCTTCATGATTCCAAGAAACAACCCAAGTTTATTGATTTGATTCTTGTTTTACCCAGTTTAACGCTTTATTGAAGTTAACCTCTGCATCGTTTTTTATCAGGATTGCGTCAGTTTCAAGAAGAATGTCTTCTCGCTCACAATGAGTACCGTTTCCGACACGGCGTGCCGCCCTTGCGCAGGTCCTTCCAGCTGTCATGGGAGGCGCAACAGTGGGCAGAGGAGCTGGCTCAACAAGGGGAGCTCAGACACAACCTAGATGACAGCGTCGGCGAGAACCTAGCGGGAATGCTGGGAGACGAGCTGACAGGACGAGAGGCCACTGACATGTGGTATAATGAGATCGAGGACTACGATTTTGAGAATCCGAGCTATGGAGAAGACACCTCTAACTTCACTCAAGTACGTTGAAAGCATGCCTTGAATTTATGATATAGGTTGTCATGGTGAATACTCAACCCCTCTCCCTGCCCCTTCCTTCCCCCAACCCACAAGCTAATTTAATGAAAATACCATAAAATTTTCTCTCAAGCAATTAACAAAAAGTTTCAAAGTTTAGTCTTTTGTCAACCTTAAAAGCATTATTTCAGATTGCAGTTGTGCTGGTGCAGCGAGAGTAATGATACTTGAAATGAAAAGCATGAAATGATAATGACTTTGTGAAGAAGTCTTTGAAGTAGCCGTTTACAAGTCAACGGAGAATAGAAACCGCAAATTTGTCGAGTTGAAGTAATAATTTTTACCAACACATTTGGCGTTTGAATATCCAGGCTCATCAATTCTATAAACTAGGGTCTTTATATTATACACTAAACCGGTATTACTCGGAACCTAACGAGAACCGGCAATAAAGAATACTACCCTGGGTTTTTTATTTTACTTTGATCGCATAGAATTTAGTATTTTGAAGACTCTTTGATTGTTTTGAAGCAGAAATAAGAATAAGCGCAAACAATAAACGATTTCAGCTTGTAAGAAATGGCGTTGAGTTTCCAGACAATTTCGAACTTTATATTGGATGTATTGTTTTCTAACGTTCACCTCCTGTACATTTGCTCTAACCAGTTACACAATGTTTTCGTTGACAGCTGTTAAAAACGCTGGAAAAATTTGAGTATGGATTCAAAGAAAGTCAGAATTTATGTAAATTGAATTTACATTCGAAACGCGCTCGAAAAGGCTTTAAATCGACATTGATTACGAAAAAATCCTTTCCAAACAAAACATCACAGTGGCCTTTCAACCCATTTATCTTGGTTTGATTCCACTAAAACTAGTACAGAAACATTGATGAATGCTGAACTGGTTGTGAAAAAAATTCCCATTTGTTTTCTCTATATTTCCGTTTACACTGAGGCTTGCCAAATATAATGTGTTGTTGTTATTGTCTATTTTAGGTTGTGTGGGCGGGAAGTGAAAACTTTGGCGTCGGGAGGGCTGTGGAAAGAGATTTGTCGGTTGTTGTGGCTTTTTATGATCCACCAGGAAACATCGAGGACTGCTTTGAGGAAAATGTTTTGAGAGTCGGTTCCATGAAGAAAAGATTCAAGCGGCGTAAAATAAGTTGCTCGAATTCGCCAATGCCAGGTAAAGGTGTAATTTTGAAAGAATAATTGAACAGTTAGTTCAATTTCGTGAATTAAACACTTCCAAGAACTAAGTATTTGAAAAAATAAGAACATCCGTTTCGGTGTTTTTACTTGGCCTTAAAGAAAAATCAAACCTTCTTTCTGAAAAGAGCGCAGTCGGGTTGTGCGAGTATAGTAGACAGCAAAAATTGATTGGAATGTATTTCGATGGCTGCTTGAATTGAAATTTCCAGCAGGCTGTACATCAATGCTAAGCAACCAACAACAACTTGTTTAATAAGGCCAACTTATTTTCTTGTTCTTTCGTTACCGCACCCATAAACCGTTACGATCTTTCTAAAACCGAATGGGAAATTTAACAGGCCATGCACGGTATTTTGTGACTGATTTTGCTTATGGACCTCTTCAAAGAAACATTTTGATGTTCTTCCTAGAAGATTTGCTGTGACGGCCATGAAGTCAGCTGTTTAACCTATTCAATGTGAACCAGCAAAGACAGCATCTCATTTTCTATGTTCATTAAAAAAGCCGTTACAGGCGTCTGAAGAGAGCACTGCAAACGAAATTGCTGTCTTTAAAAAATCCTTTTAAAAAATCCTTTTTGGGGTAAGTTGTTGGTTGTTGTGTTGTAATTCCTGTCTAACCAATTCTGCCAGCTGCCTTGTAAGTGCTTAGTTAGCTCGTGCCCAGGCCCTTTTATCAAGTTTGCCAAGTTCTTACTCGGACTGTTACTCAAAGAAACCCTGTAGAACATTCTCGAATAAAACTTTTCATAAGCCTGTGTGTCCCTAGCAGCGGCGCAAATTTGGTGACTCGGTGCATAAATCTAGCGCAGAGCAATTTATTTTAATCGTTTCCAAGGTTTGAATTTCCCGCGCGCCGCCATTTTCAAATGTGTGATGTGTTTGGGTTGTAGTGCCAGTCTCCACTCTCGATGAGTACAATAGTAATGAACGAGAGGGGTCTGGCACTGCAACCAAAACACGTCACATTTCAAAATGGCGGCGCACGGGAATTTCAAACCGCGGAAACGATCAAACTAAACTGCTTAGCTTTAGATTTATGTACAGAATTATCGAATTTGAGATGCTGATATATATGGACATGGACTTAAAGAGCATATGACACGAGATCAATTTTTCAATTTTCAAAAAGTATACTACAAAAAACATTGGTTTGTCAAGTTTGAGAAACATACGATGAAAGTACGCCAAGATACGGCGTGTAGAATTTTGAGTTTTTCCCGCTAAAAGTGTCCCCTCCAAAAGACCAACAATATGACGTAACAGAACACGTGCGTCTCAACTCAGTTTATCCGAAATCGACTTTAAAATATCTGTAACTAATAGAGTTTCTATCGAAAACTCTAGCAGTTATGGATGTTTTAAAATCGATTTATCTCTTTACTTCGTGGCACCATATTGTTGGTCTTTTGGAATGGACGATTTTAGCGGGGAAAATTCGAAATTCTACACGGAGTATCTTGGCGTATTTTCGTCGTATGTTTCTCAGACTTGGCAAACCAATGTTTTTTATAGTATACTTTTTGAAAATTGAAAAATCTGATTTTGTGTCATATGATCTTTAAGAAAAGTTTCGAGTCCGAGAATGTTATATACATTGGAGGATTCCTTTGAGTAATGGTCCGAATAAGAACTTGGCAACTTCCGATTATTTTACTGCATTTCGTTTTTCCCACATGATGGGTTTTGTTATTGGATTTTGTACTCAGAATACTTCAACCTGTGTACAACGTAGTTTTGGAGTAAAAAGCAGTGGAACTCTATTTTAAAGCAATGTTTCTCTTGTGCTATATTCTAGAACTCCAAAACAAATGCAAAGAAAAGCTTTTGATTACCAATGTTCCTCACATGGAGTTTTTCTTAAATTAAAAAACAGAAAGGTTTCAACTAGAAAAGCTTGAATGAGTTAACTGAAAAAAAAGCTTACTTATGAAGATATGGTCCGTTTTCTAAGGTTAGCCAACCAAGTAAACAGTTTAACATTATCGCAATTAGCTCCTTTCTGCATTCCACCGCTGTCGACCTGCCTAGTTCTTGCTCGAATCGTTATTTAAACTGAAAGTGGAAAATCGTAATTTTCTTTTGTTTATTGTTCAAAGATCTAGAAATGTTTCGTGTCGAGTGCCTTGTGACCCACAACTTTTACCGGGCTCACCACGGGTGCCCTCCATTAGTACTCACCAGCGCCCTCACCAATGAGGCGCAGTACTGGGCAGAGCGCCTTCTGGTCACGGGAACAACAGAGGACCTGGAGAACTCGCGAATCGGAATAAGTGTGGCTTTTCTTGAATGGAAGCACGTCAGTGGGATTACGGTAAGTATGTTCGCGAGTTTACGACAACATTTAGCTTTTCCTTTCAAAACTAACTCAAAAAAGGTTTTTGATAATGAGAAAATGGGAGATAATCAACTCAAGCCAAAACCCCACAAGTTAAAAAGTTATTCTCCAAAACAGCTTACATAACAAGTATGGAGCCTAGTTGGAGAATTTGAACCCAAAAAGAACCTAGTCGATAGGGATAGGGTGTTGTGCTCTGGTCCAAATTCTTCTTTTTCTTTTTCTTCTTCTTCTTCTTCTTCTTCTTCTTATCATCATCATCATAATTATCTTTTTTTATTTTTTTCTGAGCGCGAAAGCGGGCAAGTTGAAACTAATTCTTTCATCTGATTGGTTCCGCTAGCGGGCGGAACTCAACCCTGCCCGTGGTCAATCTGAACTCACCTCTATATTCATAAAAGGACACGAAAAAGCTGAGGAAAAAGTTATTTTCCGGCCAGGAGATGCGTTCTTCGGTTTATGAACGCACAAAGGCCTCAGGCCTAGATCCTTACACAAGACCTTGGCACAGTTTCTTTCAATAAGGACCTCTCTCTACTTTAATTTGACTTGCGCTTCGCGTTGTGACACAATCCCGCGATTTTCGACCAAGTTTAGCTGTGTTCGCTGAAAACAATACACAGCCTTTTATTGTTTTGTGGGATGCCGAACAATGAAGTGATACAATGAACAGCGCTAACTTCAGTTGATTTGAGGTGAACCAAAACCCTATTTAAAGATATGGAAAACCTTTTTTTTCCTCAGCTGACAGAAATGTGGTACAGCCAGATCTTTAATTACAACTTGAACAGTCCCGGCTTCAGCCCCGAGACAAAAAACTTCACCCAAATGGTCTGGAGCAACTCTCGACGCATCGGCATCGGGAAGGCAGACGACGGTAGCGGTTTCACGGTTGTTGTCGCACGGTATGAGCCAGTAGGAAACATCGACGGGCTGTTTGTGTCTAACGTGAATAGAAGAGGCTTCGATAGGACCGAGTTTGAACTCAACCAACTCAACACCGACACATCGTACAAGACTCGAATGACCAGCAAGTCTGCCTCAAGCTTTCTGAGCTGGGAAAACGAAGGTATGGAGCGAAAATACTATAGACCCTGTTCATAAACGGTGGCTTGTTGGGCTAATTTGAAAGGAGACAAACAAATATTAAAACCGTCGTCATTTATGAGTTAGGTCTATTTATACTTGATGAAGCCAGAGCTTAGTTCGAACTTGTGAAACAAGACAAGCATTAGATGAAGTAAAAACGACACAAGAGTAATTTAGGTAGCGAAACACCAGTAGCACATATCTTGCGCGAATAGATTAGGATAGGGAGTTTCACATTCTTAAATTTATTGTTACTTATTTTTTGTATGTGCAATCCAGGCCTTGAATTAAAAGCCTTGTTTAAAAAATTATGGTAAAAGGGATATTCTCCTTCCTACTTCCTCGACTGAGTAAGGAAAATATCTCCGAAAACATTTTTAAAAAAATTTTAACAAAGATTTTTAATTCTACGCCTGAATGGTACACACAAAACCAATAATGATTTCTTCTACGGCCTACAAGAAAAAAATATATCTTGTAAAAGGTATACAAGAATATTTGACATAAAAATTCTTGATGCATAGTTGAGTTTCATACTTCCAAACCCAGTTAGCCTGCTATGGTATTGACAGTGTATTAGAACTTACCGGTATCAATACTTATGATATTACATATGAACATAAATACCTATATCAATACTTATCAATATTAATTCTTTTATCAAAACTTATCAGAATTGATACTTATATCAATACTTATACTTACTAGTATTTATACCTATGTTATTACTTATCAACATTTAATACTTACTTTGTATTGACAGTGTAGGGAACTTACCAGTATTAATACTTGTGTTATTACTTTGCAACAATAATACTATCGGTGTTAATACTTATGTAAATACTTACCAATGATAATACTTACCCAGGAACTCAAGTCATTGGTATGGAACCGCAAGTCAACAGATCAGGGTAAGTTTGTTTTATCCTGTTATTGTGTCAATAGTTTTTCAATGAATTTATGTACATTTGAGTTTATACGTTTGTATATACGTAAGTAGGCAACGGCGGGATTCTCTGGAAGCAAACCAATAGCAAAAAACTCAATTTCCTGAGTTTGAAGCCTAACTCCCTACGTTTTCGATAAATAGGGAATATTGCTTGTCCGTGTGGAGATAGAAATCTTATTTTGAAGTGATAACATTATTTCTAACGAGTTAACACAGTGAACGAGTGCGATATCGTTTCAACACGAGAGGATAAAATTTGTATCTCCGAGCGCCCATATAAATGTCTATTTATTATATAAACTGCAGTGTAACCTCAATTGCATACTTTAAGAGCGCGGGAAAATACTCAAGGCTCATTGGCTGAAATTTGGTATCTCCACGTGTGTTGACAAAAATTGTATCCCCTCCGGTGGGAGTGGGGATATCAATTTTGTTATTTTGATGTCACTCAGTTACTCACTGCAGTTTATATGATGAAAAAGATTGTCATCTTAGTATCCGTCTTTGGATCCGCAAACATGTTCATAATTGAAATTCTCTTAACTTTGATTTAAGTTTTTAAAAGAACCCTCAACGATCACTGTTTTAATATTACTCAGGCTAATTTATAAAACAATTTTCGGTTGTCTTTATTGGTCATTCGGATATCAAGCTGACAAAATATTTCAATAGAGTTTTAGAAAAAAATTTTAATTAGCCGATTGATGGAAAAAGGATAGGAACTTAGCATATTTTTGCAGTACAGCAAGTTTTACAGTTTAGTTTGATAACTTTTTATAGTACGTGTATACCATAAAAGCTTAACTTTGAGATTAAAGCCAACTGATTGGTCTTGAAAACAACCGACTTTTGTTCTAGAACGCGAGACAAGTCCAAGTCATTTGTCTGGTCAGCATTCGAGAGAGATAGACATTTTCCTCATACATCTACCTCGGTCCTCGAAAAGCATTTGCTGATTTAAGATTTGACAATATTAGAGTTTCGAAAATTAAACTCGCCAAAACTTCATAATTAAGTTCGTTGCTTGTTTAAAGTTTGTCATTGGCTGAAGACATCGTCGAATAATTTGAATAACGAATTTACTTTATTTTCGTTTCTAATTTTTATATAATTAGTCAACAAGTTTTTGCTAACGTAAGAACACTTGAAGATAATATAAACGAATATTGAAAGTTCGAGTAATTGTTATTAGCTTTGTATTCTTGAAAACGGCATCAGCCGGAAGATTAGATGATGGCGAAACGCAGAATAAATCTTGCTTCAATTATCATGATTAATTATGATAAATTTGTAATTACTTGTTTGCTGTTTATTTGAATAAACGAAATCGTCGTCCAACCTCGTTCCCAGGACTTTTCTCCGAGGAGAGGGCGGCTGAGGACCTGGGAACGAGGTTGGACGACGATTTCGTTTATTCAAGTGAGATCTTAAACTGGTCTTCGCCTTCGAGTCCTAAGATCTTTTCATTAATAGATTGATGCAGATGATTTGTGTGAGAAATTTCTGCTTATTTAGATACCAAAATTTAATGTAAAAGCGAAATAAGGCCCAATGCTTAGTCTCTGACCGCTACGTGGGTTTGAAGCAGCGTAATAACTAACAAACTTATCGTTAATTGGTTCAAGTTTTTTTTTTTGCAATACTTACTCAGTTTTCATTTGCAATTTTTTTTACACACCCAAACAAACACTGGCGGCATATGTGCATGGTTTGGTCTCCCCTTAATCAATGTATAACAAACCAACGAATGACTGATGCACCTAACAAATTACCGAAAGCAAACTTACAAGATAACTCCAAGATTACCTCGGCAGCTCTACGTAGCTCATCAGATAAGTTGCTTTTACATAGACAGTTAAGAACAACCGTTAGGACTACACAATAAGTCTAACGACAATCAACTATCGCACTTTATTTAGTTTTCAAGATTGGAGTGAAACCGAGTTATGTCCCCGCACGAGTGCAAACTTTCTGTTAAACCGGTTATTAAAAGACTTGGACGCAACGCAGGCTCAGTGTTTCGACTTGCTAAGCCCCGAACGCGAGCACCCGACAAATTGGTCCTCCCCCTCTCTCAGTTTGGCCAGCGGTTTAACGATGAGGTACGCAAAGCTGGCTTTACTATTTCACTTGAGTTGTTTGCAGTTAACCCTTAAACACATTTGGGCTGAAATAGTTACACAGAATTTCAGAGTTTCAAAAACATTAACTTTGGCGTTGATTCTTGACAGAGTATTGCTTAACTTTAGGTACACTTTGGCTTCAAAAACAGACGCCATCATTTTTAATTTTTGCTGAAAAGCGTCACCATAACTTTGCTTTCAAGATGTTGTTAGAAAAAGGTGAAAAAAAACCAACTTTGTTGCATCTTTTGGAAAACATTTTAAGTAAATTTGTTTTTGCATTAAATGTTGCTTATTTTCCAGACTAACATCAAAATGAGTTTCAGGGCAAGTTTTAAAACTAAAAAACTAAGTTTGGGGAGAACAGGGAGCCATTTGATCCTCTATACGTCTCCTTTTGAACGATTAAGACTGAACATATTTCAGTGAAACGACTGTTAGGTTACTAGATCTAATCACGGTGCACTATGCCTTTAGTATTCACTTGTGTTCATAAACTGACCGGCACATCGCATTAAATTTTTTATAAACTGGATTGCATGCGTTCAACCAGGTTACCCATCATCTTTAATGATGAAAAGTAGAAACAAAGATTGATCTTTTTTTTAAATAAGACTGTAGGATGCGGCCTTGCACATTTGCGAAATAACACCCTTAGTTATGACGGTCACGCTCTTTGACTGTGTTTCTTATAACACTTACGTGACCAATCACGTCACGCTCTTTGGTTGCGTTTTTGTAACATATGCGTGACCGATCACGTCACGCTCTTTGATTGTGTTTTTAACACTTGCGTGACCATGTCATGCACTTTGATTGTGTCTCTTAAAACACTTGCGTGACCAACCAGTCTGTACTCTGGTGATTTAGAAGTTCTCTGACTTGTGCCATTGTGCTCATTGTAATTGTCTTCTTGGTCTGATACTTTTTCACTTCCTTGTCTTGTCTCTCTCTGTAACTTCTTGGTGGTGTTTCGGCGCTCCTGCCTTCTTCTCTTCAGATATTTTTCATAGTTTGTTCATGTTGGTTTGCCTCAATACATATTCACCGTTAAGCTTAGAACAAAGACTATCGGGCTCATCCACCAGGAACCAGCTCCATCTGCAGGCTCAACTATACATTTATCTACTAAACGCTCAAGCAACGCAGTGACCTTAGCCTTCTAACCAAGAGAAACCCCTTTTAATGGCTGTCCAGCCGATTTACACCGTTGATCAACATAAATTTTGTTGCAAAACTTAATTTTGCCTTCTCTCTTAAAGCATCCTGTTTTTCTATTTCCAACGCCTCATCCAAGCACATTGCTCACTCTTTCTCCAGGAGGTTTTTAATAATAAGTCATTAAGAGTAAATCTGGTGCATCCACAATTGCGGATGTTACGTCGCCTTTTTACTTCGAGTTTTATCATTACCTCAATCAATCTTTTCTGCATTGGGATTAAATTTGTTTTTCCACTCTTTAAGCCGAATCAAAACGATAAATGTAATGTAATCATAGTCAGAGAGGTCAAACTGCCCCGAGCGGGAATCGAACCCACCACACCCCGGTCTTGTGGCAAGTGCTCTATCCACTGAGGTACCGAGGCAACTACCTGGCTTGTCTTAGGTTGGTTTGTTCTCTCTCTGCTCATGAAGATGCCTCCGTAGTTCAGTGGTTAGAGCACTTGCCATGTGACCGGGTTCTCGTTGCTTCGATTCCAGCTCTGAAAAATTGTTTTTTTTTTCTTTCTCTGTTTCTCTTACACTTGTCTTTGGTTAATTACAGAAGATTGATAGGAACATGTATATAAATATATTATTTATCTACATTATAGCGAAACTATTGAATTGTTGGCAATCGGTTGTTTCGATTTTTTCGCTATTAACAGGCTAGTAAACGAAGTATTCATCTTTTAGCTGCACTAATCTTTTAACCAGAAAGCATGGCTCCAACTTTAAAAGTTACCATTTTACGTTTTTCCTTTAACATTGTGCGTTTCATATACAAAGTAAAAACAGGTTTTATGTTCTTCTGCATGAAATTACAATATAAAATGAAATTATAAATAATATAAGGTTGTTTGATTAGATGGTACTAGAAATGTCATACTATATGTCATATAAACCGAAAAAAAACTACTGTAATCTCTGTGGTACCTTAAGTTGGAAACAAATGCGTTTGGTCGAACAATGTTTGCAAGCTAAAGCTTCAACTTATGGTTTCCACAATTACTGTTAAGTTCATCTTAAAGACAACATTTTCCTTGTAAGTTGGTGTCTATTGTAATTTATTTGTGGACTTTTCTAGAGAAAAAAATATTTCAAAATGACGAAATGAAAACGTTTCCCTAGATCCCTAATGTGTTGAGACAGTCAACTGTTTGTAACCGTCTTAATGCGATGTAAAGTAGTTACTTAAAGCCGAAACAAGCACGAAACAACCCAAGTTAATCATTAATCACAGAAGATTTATTTGAAGAGGAAAAACAGACACAACTACATAGGATTGTTCTGCAAAGAGTTTATTTGCTTCACCAACTACTTGGGTAAAAAGTATGCTTTTAATATTGTCACATCTTATCTTGTTCATCCGTCGAAATTCTTCAGCCAGTAGTTTCAGTTATAGTTTCAGTGTTACAAGTTGATTTGATTCCTCCTGCCATAAACGGTTTTTCCTTTTCCTTGAGTTTATAGCATTTAAACAAATAGCTCTTTGCAATTACACTTGATTTCTGAACAGGTTGCGAAAACCTCCATTGTAATTCTACAGTAGTTCTTAGCTACTTGGTAGATGCTCCATACTTACTCAGTCCGTCCGCGTCCATTCGTTTCAAAACTGCAAATTATTTATGATAGAGTAAGTTCTGACATTTTTGCTTTTGTTGTTTACTGCAGTGATATGGACGAGAACTGCAATGTTGTTCAATCATTCCGTGAGGAGGTGAAGCGTCAGTCCTCAACAGATCAGTTTACTCAGTTAGTATGGATCGATGGCACAGAAAGCCCGCGAGTGGATGAGCTCCTCGTCTGCCAAGAACAATCGACTGACGGTGAGTTATTTAGCAACTTCCAATCTCCACGTACGCAACCTATCGTTTAGCCAAGGGGAGAGCAAGCAACACAGAAAGCCTCCGGATGGTGGAGTCCCGTTAACCAGGAAAAATTTGTTTGGCAACGATTAGCTTCAACATGTAGCTGTAAGACAAACTCTTGGGAGAATGGTAGGCTCCCCCGCACCTCTGTCGTCACGCAAGGAAAGAGTTGAGTGGCGGCAAATGTAGAGCTGCGTAGGAGACCAGGGGAAGAAGTGTCAAGATAGACAAGTAGGGGAGGGGTAGTAAATTGGACTTTTGGCCCACTGGACGATTGCCAACGAAAACTGGCAAGACAAATGTCAAGAATTTTCTTGGCGACAGAGTGGTTAAATGACGAAATTAGTGGCTAACTTTTTGGTCATTGTCAAGTATTTTGTATTTTCTTTTCAAAAACAATTTGAACAGTGAACCATAAGAGCAATAAACACGTCAGTTAATTCCCTTTCACTATAAACATAAATGGTTGTAAGAATTTGATATTGAAAACAATACAAGACAACTTTTTTTATGGTAGCACTTTTGCGTTCCTGTCCACAATAAAACAACAGAACTAAATTTATGTTGCACAAATGTTTCAGATGCCTTGATGCATGTTACGGAAGAGCCTCCTGAAGACGATGAAGAGGACGAACCAGTTGAAGTAGTTGTAGAGGAAGCAGAAGTTTACTCCGAACCAGAAGCAGAACTAAGCCCCGTTGGCTTTCACTGTGCCAGACCGCAATCCATCTGTTCTGATATAGTTGAGATCAAGCCAGGATCTGTTCTTTCAAAGATTTCATTTTGGGAAAATGTTTCTCAAGAGGGAAGTCGAAGCAGTCAAGTTTACGATGATGATATTGAGGATGTATCACCGGAAATAACATCAGGGGAAGATTATACTGAGGAGGAAGAGGACTATGTGGAAGAGTTTCAACCAATCGAAACAATTCCGGAAGTTGAGGAACAAGAGCTAGAATACGATGACGTTTTTCCAGCTCACGTTGAAGAAACGGAAACATATAGTTCAGCTGAGTTCGAAGATCATTATATCAATGAACACTTTAGTGACACCAGAACAGAAACATTGGAAACGTTTGACGATGAGGACGCTTTTGAGAAACCTGTTGACGAAATACATACTATCTTCGCGTATCAATCTAGAGAAGCTACGTTCAGGAGCCCGGATGAAAAAATAGATGGTCTAGAAGATGTCTTTAGTTCGAACATGGAAGACATTTTGGAGCAACAAGATTTGCGGGATAACAGAGATATGTTTAGTGAAAATACGGAAGATGTATTAGAGCATGAGGAAACTGGATTTGTTGCACAAAGAAATGAAGAAATAGAGAGAACTTTTGAAAGTGCCACACCAGTGTTTTTAGATACAATTCCGGCTTCTGAATTGATACCCCCAGAATCTGAAAGTCCATCTTCAGAGCTTGTTGTAGAGGAAGTTGATGATATACCACAACGATTAGAATATCAAATGACTCATTTAGATTCGACGTTTAGCTTCGTTGCTCAAGGACAAGAGCCTGAAATTAAGAGGCCATTTGATGCCAATGAAATTGAATTTGATGAAACTGAGGACGAAAAGAGTTTGTTTGCTGCCCAACTTCTGCCTCAAGAAACCCGGCAACGAGACGTTGGGGTGCCCTCACTGGGAGAAAATATTACATTTGAGTGCCAGCAAAGTCCGCTGGAGATAACAAATATCGAAGGTTTGTTTGCACGGTTAGAAGAGGAGAAACCCTCGGCACAACAGGGGAAAAAATCACAAGAAGTACAGGTCCCCAGCGACCTCTGTGTTGTTGAAACTTTAGATCGCGATACAATAAAGGAAACATATTTCGAAGACATAAGTCGTCGTTTAGAGCTTGTTACAATAAAAACTCAAGAGTTAACTGAAAGAGCACAGCAGTTAGAGCTTGAAATATCTGATGATTTCGATAAGGATCAAGTTGTGCCATCATCTACACAAGAAAATAACTCGAAAAGTCAAATGTGCGACGAAACGGTAGTTGCTTCCTCAAAGAGGAATCTGGAAACAGAGCTAGACCTCGATACTTTATTTGCTGAACTTGAAACCACTTCTTGCGACAAGGACACACAAAAAACAGAAAGCGATTCTAGGACTAAGTCAGAAGCAGAGTTAAAAAGAGAGTTGCTAGAAGATATTTCAGACGAAGAGCTTGTGGAGTATGGTGAATTTGTAACTATCAAGAAAGAACGTTTTGCAAAAAAAGAAACTTCTGAACCTTCGGAGCCTGTGAGGAAAGTTTCTCCTCGAGTTAGCGTTAGCGACGAGGAACTTGTAGAGTATGGCGAATCGGAGAGTGAAGATGAATCAGAAGATAATTATATAGAAAATTCAACAGTAAGACAAACCAAAATTCAAACTGCTGTTGAAACCAAAGTTACAACAACGCAATACAAGGTACACGAAGAAACAAAAGTTACGCTAGTTAGACAAATCTTTAAATCTCAGTCAAAACAAGATAGCTTAAACTATACAGAGTCCACTGTAACATCTACAAGCACCGAAAGTTCTGTCAGTTCAAAGAACTATAAACAGAAAGAACAAACATTCGAGATAGAAAATGAAAGCTGTCAACTATTCCATTTCACAGAGGAACTCAGCTCGGATGATTCTATCGAACAAGTTACACCGGAAGATATGACTGACGAGGTAGACTTTGCAAATACAATTGAGGACGATCCCGTTTATATGTCAGAATTTAGAGTTAGGGAAGCTCATTCGCCGGTACAAATAGCAGGCGAAATCGACGCTTTTTCCGCTGAGTTTGAACAGCTGGTAGAAAGTGCATTTCTTTATGAAGAAGAAGCCAAATACTTCTCAGGAGAGGAAGAAATCTCCGCTCTTGAACAAGTTCCAGAAAGGGCACTGAGCCAAATTCACATTGCTGGCAGCGATTACATAGATAAGACTGAGATGGAAAGTGTTGTTTCGTCTGCTTCGTTTGAGTTTCATGATGCTCATTATTACCCAGAGGATGAGCAAGTGACTGCGTCTCAATTGGTTGACATTCAAGAACCTCCAGCTTATTCAACAATGGATAAAACGGAACAAGAGGAGGTAGAACAAACATCAGTGGTTGTATTAAGAGACAAAAGTAAGGAAATGCGTCCATCACTTCAAATGGTACGTAGTATCGAACAGATGGACCCGTTTGTGCAACAAGCCGATGAAGATTGTTTGAATAGAGTGGAAATTGCTGAAACCTATGAAGATTTTGTGAAAGAATATGAAGACGTGAAATTCGTATCTGATCCAATACGAAAAAGACCACTGTCCTTGGTTCACATTGCAGCTGAAGTGCTTGAAAAGCAGATTGAGGTGCAACAAGAACGCGTTAGTCATGAAAAAGCTCAGGAATACAGATCAGTTGATGAAATAAATGTGCTTGAAAAGAAGGAGGAAAGCCCTGGTACTTCAATTAACATGGCTGGCGAAATTAGCAACTCAGAGTATGGCGAACAGCTGGAAATAGTAGAGTATGAATCTGTTCTCCCCGAAACAGTTATAGCCCTTGATGAAACACACGAATCTGTTATTGAAGCCTCTTCTGTCTCCCCTGTTCATGTAGCTGGCGTAATTGACAAACGACAAACAGTTTATGACTCGTTTGAGATTGAGGGAGTTGAAGATATAGAATGCGCTCAAACTATTGAAGTGGATGAGCCTGGAGAACTACAAAGGTCTGTTAATGAACCGTATTTGCTATCAATTGTTGCTACAGAAGTAAAAGAGCTTGAAACAGTTGCTGATGAGCAGAGCGAAGAGAGTACTGCACAGTTTGATTCAAGTCTAATATATGAGGACAGAGAGTATCAAAAGAACTACTCGTCGGTCGAAAATCATGACAAGCCGTCATGTGTTGCTGCTCAACTTGAAAAGCGAAGCACAGTTTATGAAGAGCTTGGAGAAGACATTCCAGGACAAACGGAATCAGTTGTAAGCTACAATGAAGAACAGTTGCAAGAAACTAAAACAGAACTTATAAAAGATGCGGAGAGAACCGTAAACATGGTGACTGAACTACAACAACGTAGAACGGTATACGAGAACTTTGCAACTGAGAGTAGTGAACAGCCAGAGTCGGCCATAACTTACGTGGCGCAAGAAAAACAACAAACACAGTATGATCTGTATGAAGCTAACCGCGCAAACATTGCTGCCTTTGTGGACGAACGCAGTACTGTTTATGAAAAGCTTGATATGAAAAGCCCTAAACAACTAGAATCTGTTGAGTTCTTACTGGAAGAGGAAATTCCGGTGGAAAAGGCAGTGGACGAAACGGAAGATACAAGGGCAATCGTTTCTACCGTGTTGGAACAGCGCATTCTTTGTGAAAAACGTAATGTAGAGAAGATAGAGCAAGAAACGGACAGTTGGATTTCGAAGGAGAAAACACAGCCAGAAGAAAAGTTTCTTGAGAAAGCAGACAGTTCTACAAATGTTGCCAGTATACAGGAGAATCAAGAAGTATGTTATGAAAAATTAAATGGAGAAGAAAGTGAAGCAATAGAATCAGCTTTATCGTATAAAGAAAACAAAACAGAAGAACAAGAAAATATTATCGAAGAAGCTGAAAACGTGAACGTAGCTGCTGTTGTAGAAAAGCGCAGAACAATTTATGATGAATTTGAAATAGAAAGACCCGAACAACTGGAATCAGTTTACTGCTTTTTGGAAGAGAAGACCCTAGAAGAAACCTTCATTAAGAAAGCAGATGAACAAGCAAATGTTGCCGCTGTTTTAGAAAACCGAGAGAGCGATTACGAGGAGTCAATTGAGGAAGATGATGCAATAGAATCAGCTGTATCCTATAAAGAATGCGAAACAGAAGAACAAGAAAATGTTACCGAAGAAACTGAAACCGTGAATGTGGCTGTTGTTGTGGAAAAATGCAGAACAATTTATGATGAGTTTGAACCAGAAAGCCCCGAACAACTGGAATCAGTTTTGTGTTTCTCGGAAGAGAAGACCGAAGAAGAAGAAACGTTCACTGAGGAAGCAGATGAACCAGCAAATGTTGCCACTGTACTAGAGAGTCGAGAGAGCGATTACGAGGAGTTAATTGAAGAGAAGAAGGAAGCGACAGAATCAGCTTTGTCTTACAACGAATGCGAGACAGAAGAACAAGAAAATGTTATCGAAGAAACTGAATCCGTGAATGTAGCTGCTGTTGTAGAAAAGCGCAAAACAATTTATGATGATTTTGAAACAGAAAGTCCCGAACAAACAGAATCAGTTTTGTGTTTTTCGGAAGAGAAGACCGAAGAAGAAGAAACTATCACTGAGGAAGCGGATGAACCAGCAAACATTGCCACTGTACTAGAGAATCGAGAGAACGATTACGAGGTGTCAGTTGAGGAAGGCGATGCAATAGAATTAGCTGTATCCTATAAAGAATGCAAGGAAGAAGAACACGAAAATGTTGTTAAAGAAACTGAAAACGTTAGTGTGACTGCTGTTGTGGAAAAGCGCAAAACAATTTATGATGAATTCGAAACAGAAAGTCCCGAACAACTGGAATCAGTTTTGTGTTTATCGGAAGAGAAGACCGAAGAAGAAAAAACGTTCACTGAGGAAGTAGATGAACCAGTAAACGTTGCTACTGTACTAGAGAGTCAAGAGAGCGATTACGAGGACTTAATTGAAGAGAAGAAGGAAGCGACAGAATCAGCTTTGTCCTACAACGAATGCGAGACAGAAGAACAAGAAAATGTTATCGAAGAAACTGAATCCGTGAATGTAGCTGCTGTTGTAGAAAAGCGCAAAACAATTTATGATAAATTCGAAACAGAAAGTCCCGAACAACTGGAATCAGCTTTGTGTTTCTCGGAAGAGATGACCGAAGAAGAAGAAATGTTCACTGAAGAAGCAGATGTACCAGCAAACGTTGCCACTGTACTAGAGAGTCGAGAGAGCGATTACGAGGAGTTAATTGAAGAGAAGAAGGAAGCGACAGAATCAGCTTTGTCCTACAACGAATGCGAGACAGAAGAACAAGGAAATGTTATCGAAGAAACTGAATCCGTGAATTTAGCTGCTGCTGTAGAAAAGCGCAGAACAATTTATGATGAATTCGAAACAGAAAGTCCCGAACAACTCGAATCAGCTTTGTGTTTCTCGGAAGAGAAGACCGAAGAAGAAGAAACGTTTATTAAGGAAGCAGATGATCCAGCAAATGTTGCCGCTGTTTTAGAGGACCGAGAGAGCGATTATGAGGAGTCAATTGAGGAAGGTGATGCAATAGAATCAGCTGTATCCTATAAAGAATGCAAGGAAGAAGAACACGAAAA
>JAOBAT010088949.1:0-16633 GCA_026413305.1 Hydrozoanthus tunicans
TCTTTCTTTCTTTCTTTCTTTCTT
Organism: Hydrozoanthus tunicans; assembly: GCA_026413305.1. Taxonomy (NCBI): domain Eukaryota; kingdom Metazoa; phylum Cnidaria; class Anthozoa; order Zoantharia; family Hydrozoanthidae; genus Hydrozoanthus; species Hydrozoanthus tunicans. The sequence goes on from JAOBAT010088949.1 coordinate 25, forward strand.
TCTTTCTTTCTTTCTTTCTTTCTTTCTTTCTTTCTTTCTTTCTTTCTTTCTTCAGTTTCTTTCTTTCTTCAGTTTCTTTCTTTCTTTCTTTCTTTCTTTCTTTCTGATTTTTTTCTGATTTCTTTCTTTCCTTCTGAATTCGTTCTTTCTTTCTGATTGTGAGAAATTTCAATTAGCAAAATCTCGAAACTGTTTCGTTATGAAGAACCGGAAGGTCTATTTTCAGTGCTATAAGTATTTTATGCCGCGATGTTAATGGCGTTGTAAGTGGCAGTAGAAACTATTTGAGATAAATCAGCATCTCCCTGGGCAACAGAATTACAAGGATTACCACATGTTATCACACTTCAGGATACCGAGCAGATAGATATTGCATATTGGAATTAAACGAAAATAAACTCTGACTGCTGTCGTAATTTATATTGTCTGTTAACAGAACTTGTCGTGTGATTCTTTGAACATTTACTTAAATGTCCACGTGGGTATATAGAGAACTCAAGACCTGCGCGTGAATTTTCTAAAGAAGGCGAAACAGGCCGCATTTACTTTTACGGTGCAGCGCCCAAGAACAACACAAAGCTATCCGAAACATTTCGAGCACATTCAACACTCGTTAAACTTATTGTGCGAACTCCGACTTCTATTGGTCTGTTTGTTCAAACAATGCACACATTAAACACAAAAGCCGTAATCGAAATATATAAGACAAATACTACTTTTACGGAGCCAACAGGAAAAACACACACTGACGCCGTGCCAAAAACTCACTATTTTCCCTTGGTGGATTTTTTACTGATTTCTCCGAGCGCTGATTGGTCGAAAGTTTATGGTGTTCCAAATATGGCTTAACGATATGAGTTGAAAATCAAACAAAAAAAAACCGCTGTTGGATTCTATCGACAGAAAACATGGACAAGAAAATAAACTAGTGAAGCCCGAAAAGCGCCGTTTGTAGGCGTTATGCCCAAGAAGAAGCTTACAGAAGTACCTCTACCTGTCGGTTGGGAAGAGGCGAAAGATGCTTTAGGGAGAGTTTATTATGTCGATCATAACACGAAGCGAACTTCATGGATCGATCCGCGCGACAGGTAAGGTTTTTGACCAGGAGTACTCAACCATGACCCTGAGTGGCATTCCTGTTGGAAAAATGCATACTTTATATTGCTGTAATTATTTAGTTTCTTGAATGTCTACTGTACGGGTTTTTGAACTTAAACGCATAGATATATAACAGGCGGAGTATGATGGATAGAAATCTTTTCTAGGAGGTCGAATTAGTGTAAACTTTCCGTGTAGTAGTTGATGTCTTTGAAGTTCATACTCACAACTATTAAAGCTATTTGCATGGAATTTACAAGATGCACCGATTAAACGATTACTTGGACACGAAATTGCCGATCTAGACAGAAGTTGATAGAACCTAGATGAAATGTTCTGAAGCTGAATGAATATTCTGCTTGCAAACTGATTTCTTAACTCATTGAAATTCGTGAGATACGAAACACGGCGTGCGAAGGGGTTTACCTGGAAGCCGCTCGGCCGTTCATTCTTTTATTCGAAAATATTCGAATTATGTTTTCCGAAAACTACATGTTTACGCAGCAATGGTTTGTCGGTTTATTTCTAGTTAGGTGAAGCATTACATATACTTTCCTGAGCAGAATTTTAAAGTTTATAAAGAGTATCATTTCTGAACTAAATTTTAGCCAAAGCTCGAGAGTTGCTGGCGATCGGAAACGAACACGTCACTTCCATCCTCTTGTTGATATCACAGAGCATGTTGTGAATGTTTGACACTTGAAGCGAGCTGTTTAAAAAAATTCCGTTCTAATCACGTCTTCTAGTTTGAATTCCTTCAAGGTAGTTTATGTGCTATTTTTGTGCAAACGTTTGTTTAGCGCTTTTGTCCAGAAATCTTTAATCACTGCAACCAAGTGAAGCCACAATTCATTTGCTTTGGTGGCGCCGGAATAGACGGAAAGTTTCACCGCTTTTATTACTTCGGAATTCACTGAGAATGTCATTGAGTGTTGGCCTTAGACCCTGGTTTCCGTTGCTTGTTTGCGAACGTTTTGTGCAGCATTCTGAAGGATTAAAAGTTTCCCCTTTGAAATTAATAATTTGTATATGTTTATCACGCAAAGGGATTCTGTTTTGAGAAGCAAGGCATAACAACATTCATTTTTAACGACAACTTGTTCAGAGAATATTTTTATGCTATAAATAGCCAACAGAAAACCGATAAAATTTGTGCGCAATGCAGGATTCTGCGATAGCGTTGTAATTGGAGATTTTTATTTTCTTGATTAGTTTATATAAAGGTTTATTTTATCAACTGGGTTATTTTGTTTCATTAAAAGACGAACGTAGCACTCATCGCGATAGTATTGGTTACCCGTCTCAAATATGCTGTGATACTGGCCTAGATTTCTCGTGATGTTTGAAAATTGCCGAAAGAAATGAATTTGGATAAAACCACCTTTGAGACTGTAAATCTAGTGGGATACAAGATGTATTGGTTTCTCTGATTGCAAACCATATTTTGCAGCTTCTTTTGAATAAAATTGAAATTCAAGAAATGTCTACCGTGAAAACATGTGTATTACTGTGTAATTGTGATCAACCATTTATAATGTTGAAAATAGTTGGTTTTCCTGAGAATATTGGTCCTGTAAGTGTCTGGTGAATTTGGTGATATCATCACTGATTTTAGTTTGAATGCAAACAAGGTTTCGGAAACAGAAAGTAGCTAGTAGTTATCATTTGTAACGGTTGATGTTTTGGGGGTTTCGTTTTGGGAACTTTGCTATAAAATATAATTTATTTAATATCTTTGCGTGGCAACTGTGGTTATAAATACTCGTCTACTGTATACAAAGAAAAACTGTTATCTTTTTCTTTTCTATAAACTTAGTTTATTGTTTGCAATTATAATTGAAGGTTTTGTAATAAACGTTCTGACCAGTACTCTACAATTTTCACGTTATTGTTGACTGAGATCTGTCAACCTTCTTCCTGTACTTTACCAAATGTCTCAAGCATCTTACGATTTTAATTATCACTTACTCAAGCTTAAATTTGTATCAATTATTACAGTCATATTTTTGATATATTCTCCTGACTCTTATTTATGTAAAATAATTAAACAACTGAATTCTCTGTTTATTCTTTAGTTAAATATATGATTTTAACATGTAGACATGTTTTTACAGGAGGTCTGTCAGTTGGTACAAAACAAAAAATTATTTGTCATCAAAAAAAATGTATGAGAAAAATTACACTACTGCTATATAGCAACTTAGTGTGCAGTCTTGTATATTGGATGGAAGAATGTGTTATTATGTAATAATGTTACTGTTAACAATCAACATAATTTATTTTAAAACTTGCATACAAAAAGTATTTGCTCTAACAACAAAGAAACAGTAATTCGGGAAAGAAGCCATTTATTAGTTTATTTTTGTGGTGTTTGAAGCAAGAACATACATCATATAATTTTAATAATTTAATCAAAGTTAATAGATATGAACTAACAGTGATTTTTTTCCAATAAGTTTTTGTAACACACCACTTAATTAAATGTTTACAGGGTGCCCACCGATCCTTGCAAAATTGTGTATTATTTTGAGTTTGATATTTTATTTCTTGAAATTCCTACTTTAATGTTATGATTAATTGGATGGTCTGTAGATCTATATTGTTGCTTCAGATGTCATTGTTGTTACTAGTTTATCAGATTTTATTGCATTCCAGTTTTGCAAAGATTGAACGGAAAGTATAAATATGAAATATATCGTAAGACTCCTGAAATAACCAGTTCTCAAAGCCACGACTAAACTTGTATACCTCTAATTTGTTTATTAACATCTCTCATTTGAAAGATCAAAAACAATGACTTTTAAAAAGTTCCTCTTAGACAGTCAATCTTTTTACAAAAGATATGGAAATAAGTTGGGAAAATTGGTCGACTAATATCATCTTAGGAGTCAAATGGCTAATAAATTAATGCTACATATCATTTGGCAGGGTTTTTGTTCTTTTTATCAAATTTTCCTATGACTTTTCTAGTTGCAGGCATCATAATCAGTTGCTTTAAACAATCAGAGGATATTACTTTAAAGCAGATAGAATCCAGTTCTATTTTGTGTACAACAAACTGAAATCTGCTTAACTAGGCTTATAATTATTTTGCAATCATTTGCTACAGTGGTTCCATTTATGCAGCTTGTCTTTAGAGATTGTAATGTAATGCTTCATAAGAAGTTAAAACTAACATTTATAACTGATGCCACCTTCAAATACTTTGATTAATAATTTTAAAACAGAATCGTTAATTTCCAAAACAGTACCAAAACAGCCACAACAAGTGTTTTGATTGTTTTCATTTTGAATTTCACTCAGTCAAAATGTAATGGTGGAATAATTTTACTTTTGTGTTGTTTGATTGATGGCCATTTTAATTCTTTCATTTCTGTTATTTTCAGGTCAACAAAGCCTCTTAGTTTTGCAGACTGTGTTGGAAATGGTGAGTTGGACATTTTATCCTCACACTTAGCTTGGTGTGTATTTTCTAGAGCCTAGCTAGACTAGATTAAAGTTGGGTTCTTTCAGTAAAGTGAGTAAACAAGTTTACATGAAATTTGCAGAGGAACACATCCTTGGTTTTATATCTTTGAAGTTTTAAAAAATATGGTTGAAAAATATTCTTTGAAGATTAACTTGTTGTTGACCTTTACAGAACTGCCATTTGGCTGGGAAGAAGTTGAAGATGCAATCCTTGGAAGATATTATATTGACCACAACAACCGTGAGTCTGTAGTTTTCTTAGACAAACTTTAAGTACACAACAATTTACTTTTACAATAGCTTTAGCAGAATTCCATTGTAATTGATTTAGCTGCATAGTTATTAACTCAATTATTGGTTTGTCATCACAACAAGATCTTACTATTCACATGTACATTGCATGGCTTGTACATTTGTACATAGAAATGTGTCAACCAATTGTTGTAGGAAAAACATTATATTTGTTTTAGAACATAGAATCTGTTATGGAGAGTTTTAGATAAGTCAGTGAGATTGTTTATTAGATCAGCATGTTCATGCCTTCACAAGAATGTCCCCTGAGAGTTTACATGACAGAAGACCAACATGAACATTCTTCATTTATTATCCTGTTCCACAGAAGTGAAACCGACGCTTATTAGCCTTTGATAGATCTTATTATAGATGCTAGCAGTCTCATTCCTCAGCAATTTTGTGTATTTAAAGATGATTAAAAAAATGCCCTGCCAAAAATAATAGCCAGAACTCATCAAAAGGTATTTTGCTTAATAATACTCTAGATGAGAATAGATGTCGTTGAATATGAAGTCAACACTTGTGCACTAGCTGCTGCCATTGGAATTTGATCTATAAATGACACTTGCAGGGCCTGTTCTGAAGAACTTATGACCTGTGCTAAAAGAGCATATGGTCAACATTCATGAGGCATTTTGATAACAAGATTTGAAGATTAGCATTCAAACATGTTATGATTATCTCCCAGCTAATATTAAATAGAGCACTGCCAATAAAGCTTATCCGCAAAAGAAACTAAATACTTGAAATAATTTAACACCGGCTTTCTCTTGTTGTTATGATTATGTTTTGTAGAAAAGAAAATCAGTCATGCATCATGCAAGATATTGAGCTCACTTTCTATCCTTTAATAACTACTTGTATTGTGTTCTCATTGTTTATAATGAACCAGAAAAGGAATAGGAAATATTTGTAAAATGAATTATGCTTGCACAGGTTGTGTAATTGTATATTAATTGACCTCTGTAAAAGGTCATTTTCACATGCTTTGCAAGTTTCAAATGTGTATCACAAGCTGAGAGTGAAATACAGCCAGGAAACAAGTGCCTTAAACTGTGCATTCCCTGACAAATAGAAGCTTCTCAAAATGGCAGTAAAAACCCTTTATGTTTCACCATGTCTAAAACTATATCATCCAAGATCTCTATACTTTCTAAACACCTGTACTGACTTTTTATGGCTTAGACTTAATGGTAAGTTCATTTAATATTAACTACAAGAAGAATGAGTGGGTAATATTGTCTATAATTGAGATTTCTTGATCTTTCATCTGTTGAGGAGACTAGTTTTTGCCCCCTGTTCTTTAATTGATCAGCAAATATTTAGTTGAATTGCTCTATATCTAATGGCACTGTATGTGCCATTTTGACTTTATCAATTAAATTTTGTTTTGTCTGTAACAGAAACCCAGCAAAAAGAAGATCCAAGGGTGCAATGGAAGAAGCAACAAGAGTTTATGCTGAAAGATTATCTTCAAGTAGCACAACAAGACTTGGTGGTATGTCCTAATTAAAATATACCTAGTAAAAAATGCAGTGGTACGATTTTGAAGACACAGCCACAGTCTTTTATCACTTGAAGCAACAACTTGATTAGATTGATCAGGAAATACCTTTAATTTACATCAACTAAATTGCTTTTTGAACAGTTCTTATGTGTTCTCATTATTAGGACAAGCAAGATATGCTAGATGTAAAGAAGAAGAGTTTGACAGTAGCACAGGAAGAGGTAAAAATTTTGAAATGCCCAGCAAGAAAACAATTCAAGCCATCTTGTTGTTTAAAATAGGCCAGGAATTTCAGCTATCTTAAACGCTTATTTTAACTCATGAATATATTGTATAAGAAATAATTGCTAAAATATGCTTTTATAGTCTTTTAGAATTAATTTCTTGAAAAGTGACAATTATTGTTATCAACAGAGTTGCTCTTTAGTATTTTTAATATTTTTTGACAGTGATCGAGTGTATATATATAGTTTGCTATAGGTTTTTAGAATTTTTAGTAAGAAGGTCATGTTTGGTAATGATTAAAACAGTTGGAAATTGATCAAAGTTGACATGGGCCCTCAGATCCAATTTATAAAAATGATGGGTTATGATTAATGAGGTAATTATGTAACATAGGAATGCAAAACTTTTTCAGGTTGCTATGTAAGTTGTTGAGTGCAAAATTTGGTCTGTGTTTGTCTTGAATAACTAAATAAATCTGGTTTTTATTGTTAATCTTAGTATTTACTTTGTCTTCTGGAAAAGAATTTTACAAGTTTTATCATATGTAAAATAACGTAATTGTGTTACATACTCTGCAGCTTCAAAATAATAATTCTATCCTATTGAGCAACCTCTTTCATCTAGAAGTCATTTAGTTGTAAATGTGAGAAAATGGGAATTGGATGAAATGCCAAGTTCTCCCAAACTGATTATGTTTAAGTATGAATCTTTGTTTGGAGAATTTGTGGCTTAAGGGGTAAAATGTGATAATGTTATATAAAATACATGAAGACAAGTTTACCTAGTTGTTCCTAATCGTAATTATATTGAATAAAAATTATGTTTACTAGATACATCAGCCAGCTTTTGAGACATGATTGTAGTGATTTAGACACAGTACTATCACCGCCAACTGACAACCTTTTCAAATTAAAATCATAGTATCAACATCTGAGATCAGAGTTGGAACATATGGAGAATGTTTCGCAGTCTTCGCTACTCTTACATGACAAGCAAGGTAGTATCAGTTCAACATCTTCAACATCAACGACAGGTTCAGTCACAAGTCGCTTTGATGCCAGACAGTTGAAGAAGGAAATTGCCCAGGCAAAAACAAGGGTACGTATTGATCAAGGGGGTATTTTTTTTTACTAACACTGGCAGTTTTTGGAACTATGTACAGTAATTGTTGAATAGCTAAGGACTCCTTGTCTTTTTAATTTAATAGAAACTGTTCGTAATTTACAGTATGTATTGACTCTGTCTTTTAATGATAATGCAAGGTTAGTGAGGTTTGAGGCTGTTTTTAAAAGTACTGCTTAGGAATAATATTAAATGAAATAATAAAACAATAATAATAACAATGATAAATATTAATAATGGTAACAATATAACTTCCATTCATTTGATAACTTAAGTGTTAGAGTTATGACTAAAATGTTTACATCCTCAAAGTAAAAACTGAAGTAAGGCAGCCTGCAAAAAGTATGGGTTAACAAATGCTATTAAGATACTTTGGTAAGTTACAATAATTATACTATACAAGAATTGAATTTAAAACATGTTAGTCTAAGCTAAGAGAGAATATGCTCTTTTAGTTTTTTTGAGATGTTTTAAATGTACTTTTGTGTTGTACTTACTAACCATAAATTGCTCTTTTAGCTAGATAATAATACATTTATGGAAATAATTTTCATAAGTCAAAGTTGTCAAGCATTGTAGATTGTTGCAAAACATAAAGCTTTGCCTCAATATTTATTCAGGACTATATGATAATAAGCTTATCTTATAGACAATTTACACAGACTTTTATATGAACTTTACTGGCATGACTGAACAGTTTCTCAACTTCAGGTTGATCGCCTAAAGTCAGAGATGCAGCAAGCAACAGATGAAGTTCAGAACAAAGAAGAAGGAGTCAAGACGCTAGAATGTGTTGACAGGAAACTTTCAAATGCCAAGAGAAGAGAAGACGTCAAAGACATTCTTGATGAGCTGCTTAATATTCACAAAAATTTGGCCTCCAAAGAACAAGAAAAAGCAGACTTGCAAATAAGAGTACAGACGCTTTTAGATTTAATGGACAAGCAGTCACCACCACCCCCATTTCCTAATCAAGTAAGAGAATCAAGAGAAAAACATAATCTTGTGTCATGAGGGAAATCTTGTTTTTTTACAAATTTTTTAGCTTAGTGGGTAGGCCCATAGCTGCCTTGAGATGAACCTAGGTATTTTCCACATCTATGATATTCATGCAAAGCAACTCACTTCTTTGGTGTTCACACAGCCAAATTTCGATTTATACAGCTGTATCCCTTATTTTTCTCTGGGCTAAAGGCCAGGTGGCTGCTTCTGAAAATATACTCTTTCAGATCCAAATAATATGTGACATGGTGTGTTCCTATATTCTCTGAATTAGAACCAAAGTTTTCATGTTACTTCATGTTAGGGGAAGCTTGCATTACATCATCAGTAGTTTGCTATGCTGGTTCAACTTCCATTTTCTTTTTACTAAAATTATTATGTTTCATATTGTGTGAGTTATGTGTAAGGAGAATTGTGGTGTTGGTAAATTAGCTGGCATTGAAGTTGGCAATATCATTACTTGGAGCTCCTTGAAAAAGGGTGTCATTGACTATTATTATATCATTGCTATCTCAACAGCTCAGTTTTGAGATAGTTTTGCAGGAGTTTTCCAAACAAAAAAAATTAGCACAGACTGGGTAATTTTTCAAAGGATTTAGTCACTTACAAATGTTTTTTTCTTTTCTTGTTAAAGTTGAAGGTACAAAGAACCTTATCAAAGTCAAGTGTTGGATCACAGACAGAGTGTGCCGAAGACACCGTGGAAGAGCCAAAGAGAGAGAAACAAGAGATTCGGTCTGAATACAAAGAGGCTTTGAAAAACATGCGGCACCTTCAGTCAGAAATAAGGCGGATTGATGACCAACTTGTTCTCAACCAAGCAGGTGAAGATACTCGTGGAATAAAGGACGAGAAGAGTTCATACAATGATGAGTTACAGCGATTGAGTGTTTTGGCAAAGAAGACAGAGGAAGAAAAGGTATGCTCATACAGTATTGGAAAGATCGAAAAAAGAAATATATAGTCTGAATAGAACAAGAAAATAACAGGTAGTCCAAATGTATCTCTGTATGGGCTTGTTTAACTTATATTTTATGTAAATGCCCAAGTGAATAATCATTCTTTCGAAAAAATTTGCCTTTTTGTTTTTGACACATAACTTGATAGATAAAATCATAGTCTGTTTGTAACAGTTTTATTGCATTTTGATTAATCATAAATTTATGAGCTCGTTTTTGAAAAAATAATTTAGAAAAAATTGAAGTGGAAAATGAGTGCACATTACTTAGTTTTTGTAAAGAGTCATTTTCATGACTTCCCACAACAAGTTCTCAAATGATAAGTTAAGAAGCATTAAAGTTTCTAGCTGATGTTGTTTGTCTCTTAAATTAGGCTCAGCTTGAGCAAGAGAAAAAGAAGTTGTCGACAGACCTTGACTGTGCTCGTGAATTGTCTCACCGAGTCATTGCTGACAGACTTCAGCTTCAGGCAGAGAAAACCCTGTTGGTGCAACAGCTGGCAGAGAAAACTAAACTTACAAACCTTCTTGAAACACAGCTCAGGAAGTGAGTTTTATCTTATTTAGTTATGTATAAGATTTGTTTACACATTGTTGAGCTAAAACGGTTTTCAAGTGTGTATAAATAGTGTAAAAATTAAAAATATGTCAATCAACTTGCCACCTACAAGTGGCCAGTGCTGAATTTAAAAACTTTTAGACAGCTTGCTTCTACAAGATTGCGTGGATACGTAGCGACTGATCGTTTGAGTAATTTTTTTTAATAAACTGATAAACAATATGATAAATCAGTGAAGCCTATAAATCTGCAACCTGGGAAAACAAATCTGGAAACAAACTTTTGCCTGTTGTAGCCAGCTGGTTAAATACTGGTCAAAAAAACATTTAATTTCGAGTCCTTTACATAGTTGCCATATCATCGTGATATTTATAACTGCAAAATCATGTAAAAGCCAAAATAATTTTTCTCTTAGTTAAGTAAGAAACTTAGAAAGTCGCCAATTGCTCAGTTATTCACTTTATCGAATCTTGCGTATTATTTTGCCAACAAGTCTATTTTGCAAAGGTCTACAAAGTTGGTTTTGTTATCCATTTGTCAAAATTGCGAAAATTTGTCATGGCAATTTCATAGAAAAGCACGGAATTCTGTAATTGATGATCAGCCCAGTTCATTTGTCAAAGAGAAATGTAATTTTTGTTGTTGTTTCCAGCGTATCTGGTAGTACATTTTCCTTGTCTTCCTGTTCAAGTCGAGGGTCACTTTCCACTGGAAGTCAATGCTCTTTGTCAGCATCCAGTCGAGGCTCCTTATCTTCACTCAACTATTTAGATATGTACAACTCCAGTTGTAATGAACCTTCAAATTTGCGAGAACTTCACCAGAGAGTAACAGATATGTTGCAAGGCATGAATAGAGAGGCTTACTGTCCACCTATTTATGAGAGACGGACATTTGGCGCTTCCACAAGCCATATTTCTACTTCAGGCAGTGCAGGAGAAGTTCGAGCCGCTTCCTCGCAAGTTTCGTTATCTTCACGTGACTCGCTGTCAGTTTCATCCCTATCGCCTCCTGTATCGCCAAATACAACCGAACAACCACCAGCTCCCTTGCCAGGAAGCACTGTGGCATCGTTTGAAAGCGTGGATACAGATAGTAGCACTGTACAGGTGAGAATTTTTTCCTCACTTATTGTTAATTTAGATGTTTTTGGTTGTTCGTTGCACGAGGTTTTTAAAAAAAAAAAAAAATTATTAAGAAGGAAAGAAAAATTACAAACTTTCAAACTAATAAAATAATTACACGAGGTTAGGTGTTTGAATCATCTGGCGCATTCTCTGTTCATAACTTACTGTTGGCAGGTTGCTAAGGACCGTAAGTGTATCTGTGTATGTATTGAAATGGGGAATATTTGTTACAAAAAGATGTATCAAACAGTAACAAATATCTTGTTTTCAACGTCGTTGGTCAGAGAAATAAGTTATAATGGCTATCTTTGTCTTTTTCATCCTTTAGCCTGAGAATGCCCAGCCTCCAAATCAGCTACATTTAACGCGCTCTGACTCCAAGTCGAGTGAGTCACTGAACAACATGATGTACATGCCATTGTCGCCCATCTCTGAAGGAATACCGATCGTACCAGCCAAAGAAGGGGACAAGGTTCTTCCTGTCGTTGTAACTCGACCAGTGACTGCAGCAGTGTCGGATGAATCAGTAGCTGCCGATAGTGGAGTGTTTGAGGCTTCCCTGGAAAATTTGAGAGCTGCACAAAATAACGATGTTGACAATATGGAAGCTGCTCAGATAAGCGTTGGACTCAATTATGATAGTGAAAGAGGAGCTTTGTTTGTGTCATTAGATCAAGCAAAAAATTTTAAGTCTATTGGCGCACACCAATATAAGCTTGTTTTCGTCAAAGCTGTCTTACTGCCTTGTACACCTAGTGAATCTTGCGAGTTGTTCACGAAACGTTGTAAGGACACCGAAACGCCAGTATTTGGTGAACAGTTCCACCTACCAGTTCAAGAGGTAACCATTCGTGCTGTATTGTTAACAGACATTAATAATAACAAAAATAAATTCATGTCAACGGCCAGTTGTATATATCCGACCAACAACAGTTTTCAAAATAAAGTATGAATGGCAATAAACTATAATATTAGGTTCTTTACAAAAAACAGTAATTATATTAATTTTATGGTGAGGAACTAGATCCAGCATATCAAAAAGAGAATGAGGTTATACCATATAACCTATCTGAAACAAAATGGGCGCAGAGAAAACCACGGTTTTGTGGACCTTGTTCCTTTGGTAAGACGTCGTGTGTGCCCGGTTTAGTGTGTTCAGATTCTCTGCGATTTCTGTGTAATTTTAGATTTTTTGCTCGCTAGGAATTATGGTTGAATATACAAACCAAATTTATTTCCTTACGGTTAGTTGGTTAAGAGCGACAGACCGAAACTCGGTTCGATTTGGAGGCAAGCAGAAGCCCATTGCAAAATTGTTGATCACTTATGATTTACACTTTGACTAACTCCAATAAACTGTTGCATTAACGTTAACTGTTGTGTGAAAATTCAGTGCAGACAGTCAGTGACGTACAGTCTGTTTTCTTTTAGTCAAAGTTGTACACCAAGACATTGCAAATCAATGTATGGGCAGTAAATCAATTCGAAGAAGAAGAATTACTGGTAAGAAATGCTTTGTATAAAGCTTTTGACTGTTTTACACTCTTGCTGTCATTTTCATCCTTACAAAGAAGTTGAAAACCGTTAATGTGTTTTCCGCATCAAGCGTTAATTTTTTGTGGTGGTTGAGCTTTTTCGTTTCGGGGAAAAACTGTTAACTTTTAGTTTGGTTCACCAATTATTGCTCAAATAAGAGCCAGATTATATGATGTATCGAATTTTCGCCCAATCCCCCCTACCCCTTCTCTTCTCCCAGCTTTGGTTCAGTCGAAAGTCTAATAATTTGAAACCTTTCAGGGTGGTGCTCAAATTAGCCTTGCCGACTTCAACATCCAATCACCCGTCCGCTTCAGATGGTACAATGTCCTTGGTCGCTCGGTAAGTCTTGTAGTTTTGTAGTTCGTGTTTTTTTTTAAGAAAAGGTTTGTGTGGTCTTTGGAATACGCATAGACGAAGCTTTCTTTGATTGAAGTTCTAAGTGTGCTAGGCTGACTGATGGAAAATGTGCTAATTACGGAGTTCAAGTAGTTGTTTTCAATAATTTATAAAGTAATTCTTTTGTTTCGTTTTTATTTTAGTTCTTTCAGCCTGCAATTTCTCCTGCCAGCGGCTCAATGGAAAACATTCGTAGCCCACTTTCGCCGTTTAGCGGTCATTTACTTCCAGAGTCAACGCGTCCTAATTCTTGGGTAAGTGTTTTGTCTCTTATCTTTTGCCCCTGAAATTGCACCTTAAGTCTCCACACAAATTCTCTAAAAGACTTTGTTAACCTTTTTTTTACCCTTTCAGAACTAGAAATTAACTAATGTAAGACATAAGTTTTCAAAAACAACAACGACTTTGTTTTACCGTCAATACTACAAATATACAATGTGAAAATATGAGTTAAATAATACTCGGAGTTAAACATTGTGCATATAACGTAGTACTAACAGTATATCTCCCAACAGCCATACAAGTTTAGTTTACCAACAATAATGTTTACTCTTCATATATTTACTACACTTCAGGTTTCGATTCTTTAGCCGAATGAAGAAATAAAATTAGAAATAGGGATTTTTACAGTTATTTTGCCAACATGTTGTGAAGTATTACCTTTTTTGTTCGAAGTTGAGCTTATAGCAGAGCTGTTCCTTCTTTCTTAGTGTTGTGGAGGTACAACGCAGACTATTGCCGGAAAACAACCGCAAGGTCCTCGTTCCCTGGCAGACTGTCAGATGGTAAGAACACAGTCACAAGAAGACAGTGTGGTCAGCGGTGATTCCTTCCAAGATAGAGACGACGATTTTGACAGGTTCACGGGACTTGTGACTAGGCCACCTCGGTTCTCACCTACGAAGGTTGGGTACGGGCGAAAATATTCCGACCCTCAGCCTTATTTTCCAATGAGTTTCACGGTAGGTATAATGATAGTACCAAGAAATGCCGTTATTTCCATTAACTTCCTTTGATTTACTTAAGTAAAAAGTCCCATTGCACCCTATCTTGTCTAGATGGATACTTCTCTTTTTTTTTCACAAAAGTACTGGAGTTTTTTCTTTAAAAATTTCTCAAATATTAGTGAATTTTGTTGAAGTTACTGGAAATTACCGGAAAAAGTACAACATAAGTTTTATTTTTCAAAAAACGAACAGACTTTAATTAACTTGAACTCTTTGCCCTTGTTTTTCATTTTGCTTTTCCCAATTATTTTTGAGGGTTTACGACCAGTACACAAAAAGTCCGATATGAATGTTACATACATGTTACGTTTTGGTGTTGTGTTTCCATTTAACAAAATGTCGTTGTTTGTACATTATATACTTGTTTCCCACATTCTATCGAAATCTTCCTTATTTGAAAACTGAGTCGGTCACGTTTTTTGTATGTGCATATCTTTAAAAAACTAATTTTGAAAGCTGGATTGTTTATTGGAACAAACGTATTTGGTTTGCAGATGATAGAAGACTCGATACCAATGCACCCGCTGAGGTCTCCACACTATGACATTAACCTCAATCGTAGCAACTCGGACTGTACCACTCGCAAGACAGACCGCAGTCCGTTCGTGCGCCTGTCAGTTGAACGATCAAGCATGAGGCGAAAGGTTGGTTGCCTTATGTCAGTTTCTACCAGAAGCCTTTTCCAGCTGACAATTTCAGCAAATGAAGTATGAACGAGAGGCCGAGTATGTTCATCTGTAAACAGATAACTGGTCATAAGATCTTAAAAGTCAGTAGTTATATTTCGGCAACTTTCATGCCATCATCAAACTAATAATAATTACAGTGTTGGTAAAATATACAGTGCTTACAAAAATATATGCAGGGTGAACAAAAAAGTGAACAAAAAGAAAAACTAAAGCTAATTAAACAAAGCGAGTTCGCGGCTAGCCTTCAGCCCGAGATTTAAAAAGGGCTTCTGGCACTTAATATGGAAAGCTTCTTTATAGAGAAGAACATTCAAATTATTTTTAGTCTGGTGATGGCATGAAAGTTGCCGAAATATAACTACTGCCTTTTAAGATCTTGTTACCAGTTATCTGTATATAGATGAATATACTTGGCCTTTCGTTCATACTTTATTATGTCAGTTCCTGTCCACACGTTTCCCATTCTCACTGCCCCAACTTTATCATTAGGGAGTTTAAGATACGAGTACGCCAACGCCGACGACGACAACAGCAGAAAACAATGGTGAATACAATAGTTGCACGTTGGAATGCACCGTCGCGCCACCTGCACGCTGTCGACTTGAAAATTACAACTTGAAAAGCTTAATTTTGAAGTTTTTACGACTAGGAGAACGACCTACAGAAAACTATGTCAATCTTCTTTTACCTTTAAAACAATCACTTTCATCCTTTTCTACTCACAAAGCGTAACTCGGACCAAAGAGAAAGCAAGCTAGCCAAACGTGATCGAAAAGGGCAAACAAGAAATGTGTTTTTTGTAAGCCGCCGTCGTCGATGTTGCCGTCCTTGTACCTTAAACTCCCTACTAGTTAACCCTTGCAGTCTCACTTATCAACATCTAACTTCTCCATACATAAATACATAGGAAACAAGACATTTGGTAATGAGAAATTAAGAATTGATCAATTACAGCCTACTTCTGAAGATGAAAAGTAAAATTCTCCCAACTTTGTTCCATAGAAAGTATGGGCTCTGGTTGGGAGAATTTACCAATAAAACTGGAAAAGTGGTTGTTTGCATAGATGCTAACGAGATTGCGCTGATGTTGTTTTCTAGCAAAGGCCAGTGTCGTGGCAAGGAATATCTCATTTCCACCAGCAACACGAGCTTGAAATGGATCTCGAAGCGTCAAGGAACAAACAGGTAACCTCCTCTGCCATACTTGTAGCAGAAAACGTTGCTTACTTCAAAAAATGCAATACTGAAGTCACTTTTTTTCGTGATAACTTGATTTATATTCGAACTCAAGTATTTTACATTTATTAACACAGGCAAAAAGTTAAGGAATTTTTGTGTTTGCGTAAATACATGCTTTTATTACACGTAGACGTCATATGCATTAGTTTGCTATCATGTTTACACAGAACACGGCTATTTTTATATTTTAACGTAAACATCAATTCGCGTATTTGCATTAGGTCGGATTATCGCAGACGTCATATGCATTAGCTTGCTATCACGTTTACACAGAACACGGCTATTTTTATATTTTAACGTACACATCAACTCGCGTATTTGCATTAGGTCGGATTATCGTAGTTTTTACTTTGATTCAATTTTGTTTTTTTCTATAGAC
>JAOBAT010088971.1:0-41330 GCA_026413305.1 Hydrozoanthus tunicans
AATTTTTGCGCCTCGCACGGCTCTATGAGCTGCCGCCTCGCCAGCCTCGCGTCTTCGCTCGGCTGGCTCGTTGGCAAAAAAGACAGTTTTATGCCTTAAAAACGACCATTCTTGTCTGCATAATGAAAATTAATGAAAAATGAATTCTCTGAAATGGCTGACAAAAAACATGTCATCAATTTTAATTGGCCTTACTTTATTGAAACATGTCAATCATTTTCTAATTAGGAAAATACTAGGTCAGTCGGATACGGGAATTGCTTTAAACAAAATAGTTGGGAATACTGGTATAATCAACGCCTCCGCCACAGTCTGGCTTAACAAATCTCAAAATCTTGACATTATCAACAAAAGCATAGCAATGTCTTGGTGATGATAACACTTACTTTGTAAAAGGAACATTATAAGGTGTTTAGATAAAAAAATAATTAAGAGTGTTGCTAAATATGTGTTTATTGATATTACAAGAAGGTAAAGGAGTTGTGCAACAGAACAACCAAACTTGCTTAGAGTGTAAACATTCAAAAATGTCTTGGATCAAACCTGAGATAACCTTGCATAACTTGATTTATGAAATGGCCTGATTTGGGTTTTCACAGATCGACTGATAATTCACGTCTGAGACGCTTGGCATACTTTATGGTCAATCCTCCGATGAACGTGATTTGGAAGGGGCAAACGGGTGCTCAGATGTCGCTTGACCCATATTTTTTGGTCTTTTTGTCGCAACTTTTCTAGTGTAAAACGTCGCTGTCGCGTTTTCGTCGATCTGAAAAAATGTCGCTGTCATAATTTTCAATTTTTGAGCAATTATTTGCTTTGCTGGTTTCTTTACAGCTCCAGTTTATCGATCGTTCTCAAAAACCGAATCAAGTAAACATGACGAATGAATGTGTCTGTCGCTACAGCTTGTTTAAAAATTTTAAGCTCTGAAAAAAAAATATCGCTAGAAACTGATTACACGTAGTTGATCTCTGATGGCCCTTTGCAGCTGTCGTAAATTGTTGCACTTGACGATTGTCTGTCGCCTCGAGGTCGTCATAATCCCTTGTAGGCCCCTTGGAGTGCTAGTATATGCAAGTAACAGGTTACTGATTTAATCTTATTTAAAAGTTGTTTTCAAAAGAACAAGTTAAAGAGGGAATCAGTAATGTTTCTCCTGTATGAGATTGAGAGTAAAACAAAAGAACAATATGTAAAGGGGCGGGATGGGGGCAGGTACTCACTGAAGGGTTAGAGTTACCGAGTCCGGTATGTTTTAGGGGTTGTTTAAAGAAATTCGGTGTTAAACCAAGAGCCTGGGTACTTTTAGGGTTGAAAATCGCGAAGCTATTGGACTTCTTGCAGTGCCTTGTTTTAGCAAACGTGCATTAACGAGAAGTTTAGACAAAAATCCTTTGGCGAACTCTCCATTCCACGCGCCTATATTTACTGCAGAACACGTTCAGCGCAACACGAGGGGCCTTAGCGCCGACCCGCTAGCTATCCGGGGTAAAATTTCAGCTTTCAATTGGTATTTTTTAGGTTAATTTTAAAACCAAGAGGTATTATTTAGAGTAGAAACAAGAAAATGCAAAATTTTTTCCCCCCACCCGAGTTATTAATACCATTTTTTTTCTTATTTCTTTGTTATTGTTACATCGATAACTAACGTCTTTCTAATCCAGGCAATTATCTCAAAAAACAACCGCAGTCACGTAAGCACAATACAAGTCCGAATATTTCTGCTTTCTTATCTTGAAAGATGAATCGAGCCGAACGTGTGAGGGGTTTTTAAGTCAATTGTTCTGACACGAGTTCGCAGTTCATTCAAAACCAGACCACATTAAAAAGTAATCAATTTTGAAGTGCAACCGGCTTAAACGGTTTTCTAAAACAAAGCACTTCTCTAAAGAGCATGTCTTCAGTTAAACCACCCATGCTTCAAGATTAAGATTTCAACAAAAACACCGCCATGTGGTGATGAGTAATGGCTTTATATTTTGGTTTTGAGTTGCGTACAGTTCTGCGGTTTCATGTTTATTTTGACATAAGGAACGGACCAGTGTGTGTTTGGGGGGCAGGGGGGAGTGGAAAATTTGTAAAAAATATTTGCAGGGCCAACTCACTTAGAAAAAAAAACT
Organism: Hydrozoanthus tunicans; assembly: GCA_026413305.1. Lineage (NCBI taxonomy): Eukaryota > Metazoa > Cnidaria > Anthozoa > Zoantharia > Hydrozoanthidae > Hydrozoanthus > Hydrozoanthus tunicans. Next base: position 2,124 of record JAOBAT010088971.1, read on the forward strand.
CCATGCCGAAATCCTATAAAGAGAATGTATGGAAATAGAAAATAATTTTTTTGTTTCTGAAGCTTGACTGAAAAAAGATCATTCTTCACCCTCCCCCCAACCCCACCCTTCCACGAGATCAAATGGTCCTTCCCAAAGTAAAACGTACCTTTTTGAGGCTGGTGACACATGAAAGTGCGCTTGCACATGTACATGTGCGCCTGGGTTCGTGTTACTGGAAATGTGAGATTGGCGACAATCAAGAGTTCACGAAGAATGATCATATGAAAATTTTAAGAAATATTTTCTGTTCCAAATTAAGAAACTATGTCAATAGAAGTAAAGAACAGTTGGGCTGTCACACTTATTTAATTTGAGATAGGGAAAAGTTACCGACATAACATAAAAATGATGTCGTTTTTGAATCCATCAATCTGATTTTTTGTGACGAATTGTCTAAGCTCACTCATGACAACGACAGCTGTAGCACGTTAGGCCGCAAGCTGAATGCTTTTTAAATTTAGCAGTATTAATTGACTGACACAGAAATTAGATAACTCTTTACTTTAAAACAACACTGCATCAAACTAAAAACAACATTTGAGAAGCAGCTAAAATTATTATTCAAGTTTTCGAATGTCCATTCTGATTAAAAGGTGATCAATATAGTCCACGATATTTCCAAACCATTAGCTCCTTTTTTGTTTCTCTCGTATATGTTGAAATTAAAGATCGTGTTGCGAAAACATATGGCGTACGTGAACCGGGAATTGCAAAACAAAACAGATACGCGAAATCTTCATCGAAACTATCTGATACTAAACAAAACATCATAAAATGATTTTTAGTCTTAACTATTGGTATAAGTCTGATGCCAGTTTGTGTATAATGGGGGGAAAAGAAAGAATATTGTGCTCCGAAGTCGTATTTACTGAACAGGAAGGGACGAAACGTGACGAAATCTATGCTTTTTTTAACAAAATCATTTCGGTGTCATGCGACTGAAGGTGATAATGGACACGTAGGGCGTTTAATGAATTCTGTTCATCTTTCTAAACACTTCAGGGTTGTGTCAACTACATCACAAATAACAAATATTCACTCTTTACTCGGTAAAAAACTGGAAAGTTTAACCAAGTCTACTCAGTAGTTGCCGAAAGTTGACATAATTTTTTTTTCAAATACATTAATATTTCATTTACACGTTGGATCAAATTGGGGACTTATTTAAAAGAAAAGGCTCTAATTCGGTTTTGTTACAGAAAACAGGTGATCACAAAAACTGAGAATGATTCATTGAAAAATTTGCTGAAAATAAAATTTGTCAGTCAGAACAATAGTTTAATGAAAATCTGAGATTTTCTTAATCTGTGGTTAAATGCTTTAATTCTTTACAAATCTTTGGGTATTATTGTGTTTTTATTTTTTTTTAAAAACTATTCGAGCATATTACGGACATAAAATTGGATTTAAATTGTTGATTGATTTATATTGAATGAAGAAAAAACGTCCAGTGTACTTTAGCACGCTAAATGAGACATTTTTCGCTGAGGAGCCAGTGTTTTAACAACGTGTTAAATAAGACTGTTTTGTATGCTAAAGCGGGTTGGTATTTGCGTTTTCCGGCCGGAAGACTCCATTAGAGCCAACAATACCGATCACTCATAAGTTTGTTTAGGTCATTTTAAACTATTTCAACGCAGCATAAAAACTGTTTCAGGATATTTTTTTAAAAAATTAGATGTTTTGTATTTGCTTAGTAATTAAAAACTCAGATAATTTTTCACGGTATTGTATATTTTTAAACTCTCGCTTACTTCAGTTACACGGAGCCGATTTTCGTGTCAGTATTTTTAGGGAAAACTATCGTTTAAGTTTGTGTTTTAAGCTCTCCTACAACAACTATAAAGGAGTGTCGAGCTTTCAAATTTGAAGATTTCCGGCATGAATAGGTCAAGAAAAATCACAAAATCATATCTTGAATAAGTCTAACATAACGCGTTTTTAAGGAAAAATTTTAAAGCTCAGGCATCTTATGTTTTTGGATAAACATAGCATTGAGAGTTGTTATCGGTGTGGTTTTGTTTTAGGAACAGAAAGTAATCTTGTCTATCACATGAATTGTCTATAATGTGTCCCATCTAGTTACTGCAATCAAATCAATTTAAAACCCCACTAAACCATGACAAATCTAATAAAAACTCTTACAAAAACTTTGGTTGAAAAATCTGTTTGATTACGGAGTAATTTTTCTTGTTTTTATTTTCTAAGCCAATTCGTCCTCAATTTCCTTGTTAGGTTTGTTTGTGTAGAAAAAAAATTTAATTTTGAAAGACGAAAATTTGAATTTAATCGCGGGTTTTTAATAACTGAAACAACATTGGAAATAGCCCGTTTTGTTTTTCACGCTTTGCAGTCATTTGAGCCTCAATTTAATTTAGGTGTTACGTTTATGATCACCTTTGATCCAAAGATTTTTTCGTTGCTTTCACTGGTTCAGTATATCAGTTTCATTCGTTTAAACGTATGCAGTCAGTTACATTAAGTTCATGAAACTACCCGTCGTTTTTTTCAGTAACAATAATTAACACAAGATTTTTTTATCGATAGTTCAACCTTGTTAATTTAACACAGTTATAATTTGCTTGACGTCAGAGTGTTGACTTCGGCTTTTTGAAAATTTTCCCTTAATTTCGACCCTGTCTGAGCTGCTTCATTGTTTCTAAATTATTTTGAAGTCTTCTGAAACAGCTAGAAAACTTTGATAAAATGGCCCGGTAAACCGCCGGGTCGAATTCTATATCAGTTTGTTTTCATACGTCGGCAGGCCGAACAGAAAAACAGCACAAGAGTCCTTGAAGTTATATAAGGTTTATTAAAAGATTCTACGCCACAGCTGAATAGGATAGAAAGTAAATTAATCGCTTGAAGAAGCGAATTCACCGATGAACAAACAAAAGCGAAGTACGTTGATAAACAATATCGCCCAATCTAGAATACTTTAGTTTTCTAATACATAACACAATCCGTATTCTTTCTATTTTCATTTTCCCTATCTATCCTAAAGCAAGCTTAAAGCAGGGAAAACTTAAGCATTGAATCTCTTTGAAGTTAAATTGTAGTTGGAAATTTGACTTTGTCTTAATTTCTCAACTACGTAATTTCAACAAATTAGTTTGCCTGTGTGGAAATGCTTGTAAACTTTAATTATCCCTTGTCAGCGGCGCTAAATTTAGACCCCACTCTGTTCCTAGATCCTCGTAAAAAAACTTTATAGTCGAATTTAAATTCATACTTGCAACATATTTTCTTTTCACAGCAGTAGCACCACTGCTCTGTGGAACGGCCTTTCACATCTGCGAGTTAATCGGGTTAATCCTTCTTTCAATTAGACACAGCTTGTAATGTGTACTCCTTTTGATTTACAAATTGGCGGCATCTTTAGATACCATCAACACTTAGCCCAAAGATTAAATTCACTTCGTGTCGACGGTTCTTTCTTTCGTTGTAAACTTTCGTGTCGTTCGCAGTATGGTGTCTACAGCCGAAACTTCTGTGTTTTGAAAGAGAAAATGAAATAAGGCCCGCCAAAACTTTTCCTGTTGATTTGTAAGCTTGTTAACAATTTCCATGAAATTGCTTAAAAGAAGAAGGGATTTGGAAAAACAGCTGTTTACTAATCTTTCTGGCTCTTGGGTGTTTCTCGTCTGATTATTCGATCTATTTTCGACTTATGTGCTAAAACTCATTCGAATCTTGATCAAAGAAATCTTAACTTGCGACATTTTAGAGCACTTTAAGAAATGTCTCAACGTACACATTAATACTGCTATAAGCTTATATAGCAGCAATTAAAAGTCGGTTTAGTTTGATAAACAATCAAGTAATAAAATAATATTAAAAAATCTCAAGGAGCTCACACTGTTATATGGTCTCGCTAGCATTTTTGATGGTTTCCAAAACAAACCGTAATTGTCTTTTTACGATCCAAAATCGGGTTTTGGAATGTTAGCTAGGTTGAGTTCATATTACTTTTATTACATGTTTGGTTGAAATTTCATTCTGGCTAATAAAATCTGTTTCAAGCTGCTTCGTTTTCTACAGTAATTCTCTAACCACTGCAAACAACTGCCATGACATAAGACGCATCTGGATACACAAACAGTTTAGACACAGAAAGATTGTTTTGATGGTGTAAATTTTTTTCCGTTTATTAGGTTAATTTTGCTTTTGGTTTTACAATTTTGTGGACTGTGGCGATAGCAGAGACCAAATATAATTAAAATCATTTCACGTAAACAATAAATAATATAATATAATATTATAATTCTATAATATATAGTTTGAACGTTCTTCCTTCGAGATTAAACAAGCTCTTAACAGAGTGCTTGCTATGTTCTTCATGTTCAGTATCTACTTCGGACTTTCAAATAACACATTTCTAAGACAACACATTTTAATTTACTGATACGGAATTGTATTCTACCGTATTTTTGGGACAGAAAAAATATATCATCCATGACAGCTTTCCCGCACCATTGATCCCTTAAATTGATAAAACACTTTTTCTCTTTTGCAAAAAAAACCTGTAAATTCTTCTTCTTTTGGATGGTCCCATCAGCTGCTATTCTTTGAGCAACAGCAAAATAAAGTTCAAGGAGCTTGTGACTGATTTTTGCTTGCATATCAAAATGTGTTTTGAACACACGTACAGGAAAACTTGTGATATCAACTCTGACAGTGCAATAAAGAAGATAAGCCGAAACCTGAAATAGCAAAGAAAACTAGCTCTTATCAATTTTAAACCCTTGACATTTCCATTAAAAAGAAAAGCTTGACATCCAAAACACAACATGTCATTCTGCCTTGGTAAAATACTCCCGATAATGTACCGAGACAACTTAACTCTCTCAGTGGACAATTTTTACACTTGAGCTGACTGAGTAGAAAACAAAATAGTCAAAACTGAGGTGACGTCCTTAGAGTTACTGCGGCTGCGAAGGCATTACATCAAGCTGTGAAATTAAAACAACCGAGTAAAAGGAAGACTAAACATTGATTCAAACTTATGACCGACAGAATCAAAAACCCTTTACGATAAACATCTTTTGTAAATACAGGGCAACGTAACTCTAAAATAGCACCTCGTTTGGCGTCAGACACTAAATGCAGTCGACACGTTGGTTAGTTTAAGGTTAGTGAAGTAGAAGTGAAGTAAGCGTGATTATACCACGCGTGCCAACATTTTGCATCAAACCGCAGCTGGGAGACAATCATTTTACCAAAACCTCAACAAAACAATTCACCGCAGACCACCCAGTTAACTAAGATAAACTCTCTCACAAGGACATATCTTGGTGATTTGGCGATATCTGCTTAATTAATGCACGGGTTTTTATTTGCTTTAGCAAACAAAACCACTCAGTTATTTTGGAACTGATTAAAACTCTGCATCGAGAATCGATCTCTTTGCCTAGGGCAGCACAAAGCCACCGGGCCTAAACCTAAGTTTTCTCTCTTTTCTACGAAACACTAGTGCTTTCTTTAAGAATTTAACGTGTATATCAAAGTCATTTCATTCTAGAATTGTCAACCCTTAATAATAACTGTCACAAGAGACGCAGAATTTACCTTACTGAACATAAAATACTGAGATTTTCCATCATTGAAACGCTACCTAAATAAAGTCTTTTATCTGGCAAAAACTTTGTCTTTTGGTTTAGGAAACAACTTCAGGTTCAAACACAGACTTCCTAGAAGCACAGCCCACATTTACAACCAAAACAAGAAAAAACAATACATATTAATTTTTCATCTGAACGCCTTTGTTCTACTGTACAATCCAAAAGCAATTAATGATTTGAAATGAAGTAGAAAGGTTTAAACAGAAAGAGACCCTGCTATTTCACACTTAACACGAATGGTCGTTTTCACTAATTGAACCCTTCAAATCCCAGTAAATGCGCCATGGGGAGTTAACAGTATAGAATGAATCTGCTTGATTTTAAATAGCTTTTGTTCAGACAATTTAGAGCTTTGTTTGTAAGACAAACTGGATGAGCTCGGACCGGAAACCCAACATTGCACGCACTTTTCTAACCTTGTGCCTTTCTGAAACTATAACATTCAATGTAAAAGGTCTTCTTTGGTCACCTTACCTCAAGCTGGCTTCCGTTACAGCTGGTTGAAGTTCGTGCCTAGTTCAAACATTATAGAAACTATAGTTTCGAGCTACGAAATTTGTTCTCAGCTTATGTGTCTTGTAAAACATGACAAACATTGATAGACAATTGAATCGTGAGAGAATATAGGCGACATCAGAGATAAGAGCGGAGAGTTATGAAAGACTTCCAGGTCAAATCATAGAATGACCGATCACATCCATGTCAGAACTACATGTAGTCCAGAAGGGGTTGTAAATTTAATTAAAGAATTCTTTCAAATGCTTAAGTAGGTCGTGAGCCTAAGATCATCAAAGTGAAGTGTGCCCTCGAATTGGTTCCTTCATATGCCTAAAAACAGAATTAAAGTTGATACCTCATTTTTCTGGCAGAATGACGCGTGCTCTATTTTACTATGATAACACAAGATCTTTTTTCACTCTAAAATGTTTTTGTTTGCTTGGAATGTTGTCTTTGCAGTTAAGTTTTTGACAGGGCATTATCTTAAACTAACTGAAATCGGAGAGGTTATTTTACGTTGTGATTTTAAGACATTTAGAGTGCTGTCTCGACCTGTTTTGTACATCCATTACTTTTCCATTGAAACCAATCTGTCTCTAATGGTCCTAGTTTATTTTTCTTGTACTGTCAGAAAATTCTTCCTTTTTGGGACAATACCTTAATAATGAACCAAACTGATAAGAATATTCAGAATGCAGCTGTGCCCTGTGTTAAGATCCAATACTGAATTTTGTTGTTGCCGCAATATGGCTTTGCGATCAGCACAAATTTACAAATAGAATACTCACCAAGACAATGGATGCGCTGATTGTGTGAGGGGCATTATCGAACGGGGAATCTTTACAAACAGGAAACCAAGGCATTTAAAGGAAAAAGCTCGCATTTAGGATGCTTGTTGCATTTCAATCAGTATTAAACTACCATTTAAAAGATAATCGAGTCTGTGATGTAGTGTACTAAACGTTATTGTACAATTTATTTACCTCAAGTTCACTTCCGTTGTTCCTTGTACACGAAATGTGTCAGTGATTGTTTTTGATCCAACTACAAAGCTCTTTCCCAAATTTAACTCCATAACACATTCCACCAAAAGGAAACAAACCTATTGATCAGAGCATTTGTATTGGCTCACTGATGTAAAGAGGAGTAAGCCGAGGGGCGGGTAAAACGCCGTAAAGAAGTGTTTCACAATCTTGTTAAGCCCTGAATAAAAGCCATTCTAATGAGCCTTAATGAGCTGCTTTGTACTCGATGAACGATGCACAGTAATTAACCCCAGCAGAATAATTAGATTTGGAGAGGGTCAAATCCGATATCTGGATGGCTCGATTAAAACTTAAAGTCTGAACAACCCTGTTAGGAATAATCCACAAGAATATTTGAATCTGTTTACGTTGAGTATTCAATAACTGTGAATTCCGCTTGATCAATTCGCTCAGATCACCATTTGACAGAAGTTTTGATTGACCGTCTTGGAAACTCGTCCGAACATTAAAAGGATACGACAGTTCGTTTAATGCATTTTCGATTTGTTTCCTTTTATTTTACACATGTGTTTTCGAAACCATGAAAATTACACAGCACCAACAAAAATCATTTTTCTAACAGTACACGAAGTACAATCATTAATTAACGACTGTCGTTTTGCTATAATTTTAACTCAACTATAATGCGCCAACTACTTGGTCAAAATCTCACCTGCATAAGGCACATTGATATGCTCAATAAATAAACCCCAACAATTTCTTTAGTGTCCTAAAGCTTGATTTTTTTTTCTTGATAAAGTTATGCTTCACTAAAGGAAGTAATTTATTAAGCTGTAGCGGTTTTTGGATCTGCGAAACCTCAATAATGACAGTATAGCATCGCCCCCACAAACTCCACAGCCAAACTCTAAAATAAATCTAACACTCTAAATCTGGTGAGGCTATAATCGTTTTCAATATATTATGATACAATTTTGGTCTAATCCTAATCGAGGATTACGCCTAATTAGCAAAGAGGCCCTTTGAAACTTATTCATCACCACGGTAAACTTTGTTTAAACTAAAGTTCTCGATGGAGGACTACCTCCATAGAATATTAAGAACACTACTTCCGTGCGGCAAAGAAAACTTACGTTTATCTATATTGCTTTAAAACTCTTGACATCAAAACTCTACTTAAACTCTCCAAACACAAAATTACTGCTTCAAGTACTGCTCTTGAAACGTGTAAATCCTCTAGTGAGAAAATATTGTATATTATGTCCACTGTGATACGATTTCGTCGATCAAAGTTGCTATCGAGGTTTTAGTACCACAGCGATAATGCGTGATTGTTGAGTATGTTTCTCTACTGATAGGAAGGTACTTGTAGCTTAGGACTTAAGCAAAAATATCCACAGTGAGTGCCATACGAAACGGGAACGTGGTGAAAGGGGCTAACAGGTAGAGCAGACAATCCTAACTCTTCGTATTGCTTTCGATCATCCCGTACTAACACTCGTACCGCGACTTTCTTGGCAGCACTCGGGGGACAAATCTCAGACGCCATCTGCCGTCGTTTTGTTTTGTAACGTCTGTTTTGAAACCAAATCTTAACTTGGGTTTCGGTAAGTTTCAGAGCTCCTGCTAGCTCAGCTCTTTCTGGCCCCGATAGATATTTCTGGTGGCTAAATCTACGTTCTAACTCAAACACCTGAGCGTGTGAGAAAGCAGCCCGCGATCGTTTTTTCCGCGGCTTTGTGTCCTGTATTTGGTTTGTTGTTGATGTACTGTACTCCTCCTCATCCTCTACAGTTTCTGCTAAGAGAACCAAACCCCCAAAGATTAGGATGGTAGATCGCGTTAATTGAGGGGCGTTTTACAAACTACACATTCAGCATTTATCACCTCGAGACCACCAACAGTCGTGCTGCTTAACAAACATAGAAATCACGCACTCACCGCTATCCTTTGACTTGCTGTCCGATGTACGAGTTTGACTTTCATCAAAAGATCTGTCACTTAAAGCTTTTTCGAAGCTGGCAACGGGTTGTTGAGGGCACGGGTATTGCGTACAGCCACTCGATGGTTGTAAGCTCGGAAGACATAGAGATGTTTGCAAGTATTGTGGTGGGGCCAGAAATGGCACAGGTATTACAGGACGTTCAGAAGTGTGTCTTGCGTCCCAGATAGAACTGCTATTCTGTGATCCGGCGTCTCCTCTATTTAGGATGTCCGAGATTGAAAATGGGGTTACAGATGGCCTTCCGTCTTCACTCATTTTTCATAAGAACAAGTTCTTGACTGAAGAACTTAACCACCTTTAAAGGTGCTTGCTCGATCACAGTACGATTCTGTTTGTGATCTCCCGCCGTTGCTGTCGGATAAGAAATCAGATACCGCCCGTTGCTCCGAAACAGTGGCTTTCTAATACAGTACTTGGGGGGCCTACAGGAATTTCACAATATCATTATTCATTGATAAAGATTTAAAATTTGACATTAATCGCTTATTGGTCTGAGTTCTCATATCACTTAGTCGCTGATGATGAGAAAATCAAGCCAATTCTTTTCTATGATTGGCTAGAGGCGTCATTTGCGTAGACTGTTGACACTGCATTAAAGAGCGATGACACAATGCAATTAAGAAAAATACAACCTCTCAATTACCGGACTACACAGTACTGTACGGGATGATAGTTAAGGTGACCCGAGAACAAGTCCCAGTACAAATTACTCATCCCTTTTCAAAACAATCTTTGTTTAGACTTCCAGATCCGTCCTTTGCCCCATTTTTGACCCACAGCTCGAGAAAAAATATTTGTGAATTTCTTTACGCGGAGCTTTCAACTCGAGGCTCAGGAAACTTTATTAATAAGATATTGACGAGTCAACAAGATTCTAAAACATTCTGAACCTATTCATTGTGGCATGGCTGTATTAAAAACTTCAAGATAATTTATTTCTTGTTTCAAATCTTAAATTACGTTTCAATAACGCATTGATTCAAACACTTGAACGATAAAACTTTTACGATCGACAAGGCTGCGTGGGAAAGCGTGGTACGAAATAGACTGAAAGTTATGTTTTCTTCGACAGTGCTTATGGAAAGCTCTTTTACTGATAATGATTTACCAGCTAATGCCAATCACAGCGTTCATTTCGCCAGCGTCTTAATTCGTTTATTGTTTTCCTATTGTCAGCTTATGTGTCTTAATGATTGCAGTGATTGACATGGAGAGAATGCAGAGCGCACCAGATGGTGCAAGCGCTTTGTTCGAAACATTTACTCGGTCTTTTAAGCATTTCCACTCAATGGTCATCCTTTCTTTTTTGCCTCTCAGCGGAAGCTTGTAGGAAGTGCACTTCGAAAAGGCCGCAATAATCAACATGATAATAACATTGAAGCTTTCAAAAGCTGTGCCAAGAAGTGGATTATTTTCGATCAAATTGATTGAAAAACACATATAGAACGTATGTCAAAATATCGTACTTCTAAGAGATTTATGTTTACTAATGTAGTTGTTAAGTGTAGCTTTTCCATTCCCTACTCCATTTGTTTTGCTGTGAAATGAGTGATGTTTTTGTTCGTAATTTCCGTAAACTAAAATAGACAGGTCCTTGCCGAGAGTTATCGCAAATGACAGATTTCGAAAATTGAAAAACATACTAGTGTCAGGTCGGTGTCAGCTCAGACTGCCAAGTTGTTTATATATAAAATTGAACATGTACGCCAGGGTGAAAAGGCCTTAAATCAGATTCATGAATTCACGCAGCAAGTTTCGTGAAACCGCAGCGGATAACTATTAAGAAAATCATTACTGCGAACTTTGTGCCACGAGTCCATTAAAAGAGTTGAATAGAACGCAATTTGTTTGATGGATGTGTAGTTCGTTTCTCCGCTTTGGATCCTCCGTTCTATTGTTTTTGTAGATGCGGTACACGGAGTTCTGAATAAAAGCAAATAGAGCTGTATAAATCAAAACGGATGGGTTATTCTCTAAACAATCTGGTAAAAGCATTTTGGCAGGTGAATTGGACCCCTAGCTTGAGCCCGCTTGCCTAGAAAAAAATTAGTAAAATTGAGAAGCGGCCATTTCCAGACAATCGCCTACAGTTCTTTTAGCATCTAACTCAAACCGAAGAGTCAGCAGCATTGACGATAGAATAGAACGCAAAACTTTAGTCAATTAGAGAAAGTTTGTTTTAATACAAGGAACAAGGAAAAACTTTCCTCGTTATGAACCAGTATAATACACAAAGTTGAGGTTAAAGAAATTAACGGCTATAAGCAATAAATTTTACAGTTAGTATTTTCTTTTAGCTCGTTCGTAATTATAAGGTATCTTTATATATAAGTTTGTTGGTAGCGATTCGCTAATTACTATAATATCCTCTGTTAATAAGGAAACTTGTGTATTTAACTTAGGTTCTCATATGTTAAACTTTTGTGAGGCAGTCTGACTGCCGTGTTTTGGTTATTCAGAACCCCATATATTCTATAAAGGTCCTATCGTGCAAAATAACTATTACTTATTGCAACTAAACTTAGACGCTGTGAAAAAATCTTGTGGTTGAACACAATCTGTCGACAAATCTGTTATCGAGTCTTTTGAAGGTAGATAACGTTAAGTAACGGCGAATTCTAATCGTGAGGTCTATCTTAAATCAAGCTAAAACCCTTTGTAAAGTATTGAAGAGATTTTTCGCACGTTCGAGTCGTGTTAGATACTAAGCTAGTAACAACATCTAAGCCTTATACATGAAACAAAACGAGTTTATATTGAGTTTAGAACTTCACTGATGTTAAACTATGATGATATTGTTTCTGTTAAGGAGAAAATCCAAGCGAAAATAAAGTCAAAATAAAAATGTGTAGGGATTAGGCTCTCAACAGGGACCTGTTGAATCATGAATGGCAATTATACTACCAAACGATTATGAAGGTGCCACGCTTTACACGCAACCGACATCAAATATACATCGTTCACGCAAGAATTTAAAAAATACTTAATGGCACTAGGTCCCTAATAACAATTACTTTGGTGCACCACAATATGTTGAGTGTCAAATCTAAACGCTGCCCACGGATTCAGAATTTAATTAATTTTAAGACTTCCTTTATCCATCTATTTCTCTACGACGAGAGAAATTTAAATATATCGCATTTTCTTTCTATATAATTTAGCGGCATACATACACCTAAGGTTTTATGAATTATTTTTGTAAAGCAGTGTCTGCAATATGTGACTACCATGTTCTGTTCGTAATCGCATTCCCTTGAGTCGGGTAAGACATATAATGGTGCGGAAAACTCATGTTCATTGGACTGTTCATATTCATTGGCGAGCTCATACTCATAGCATTTACGTTCATATTCATTGGGTTCATGTTAAGTCCATACGGGGGCATCTGTTCACGGAGTGGCGAACACAGCTCGCCGTCTTTCATGAGTACAGGAACGGCTACGCGCCGTGGCTCAGGAGGAAGACCGTACCACGAAGGCTCCATTCCCGCTCGCGCCTTATTCTCCATTGATTGCTTTTTACATTTGTATCGTTTGTTTTGGAACCAGATCTTGACTTGGTTCGAAGTTAGCTTGAGCATTTGAGCAAGGTGATCTCTCTCGGGCGCAGAGAGGTACTTCTGTTGTTTAAAGCGCCTCTCCAATTCGTAAACTTGTGCTTGAGAAAACAGAACTCTAGGTTTTCTCCTTACTCGCTTTGTAGGCTTGTTAGCTCCGTCAGTGTGTTGTAAATCTGTACTGCCTGGTGTGGGTGCTTGTTGAAGTTCTTGAATCTCGCGAGCGTCGTGTGATTTTGTGTTTAGATCGGAGTCCATCGACCCTGAATAAGGAGAAAACCAACATTTTAAGATTCGAGTGTCAGCTGAAAGCCACAAAGTATCAACAACTTTATGCCATAAAGCAGTTTACCCTAAGGGGCTCCCTTTAGTAATTAATGTTCTGAAAGGGTTCCACGCCCCGAACATTTCAGATTGTAAATATTTTCGTTGCAACGGCTGACAGTGAATCTTAGAGCTATTCTTCTGGCCGATTACATTGTTTAGCTGAAAATATAGGTAACATTTATTGAGCTCGTGCTTTCAGCTTTAAGTACCAATCGCTTGATCGCGTTCATCGGAGGCGAAATCCGAAAAGACATCTCAATAGTTCGCTGCAATGGCTTAACCTTTCAATAGAGTTGCTCTTTTAAGACACTTGAAACAATTTCCCTCCCCCTACTTTGCTATACAGATTTTATTAATAATATGAACAGCTATCTAAAATAAGAAAATTAATCACGGCTTCGTAAATCGAAGATACACAACACTAATGTCCGTTAATCTTTGCTTGTTTAGAGTTAAACGGCCGAGTGACTTTACGAGCTAGAGATGTGTTTAGCTGTGTTAGCTTACCGGTTGTATGGTTGTCGAGTAGCGCGCTCGAACTTGTATTATGATGACTTGATTCATGTTTTAAGCGGGGGTACTGCAGCCTCGGTGGGTCCGAATACAGGAAGTTTTGGCTCGAACGAGTATCGTGCAAAGACATTGTGTTTGACGCTTCTTCAACCTTGTGGGAAGAGCGTAACGTAGAGTGAGACATGTGTGTTAGGCATTGGTCAGCCTGGCCGGCTTCATGATAACTCGGGTGATACTCTGAAGGATTTAGAATACGACTGACGGAGAATGGTGCGTTCATGCTGTCGGAGTGAATCATATCCTTAAGCCCCGTACTCCCTACTTTGTCACACTTAGAAATCTCACAGCAACGTCTGCGAAATTGACTTTTGAAAGTCAGGTAAATGAACTAAATGGCTAGGAGGAAATGAGTACACTGATGTTTATGGCCCACACTGTTCGATAAGTAACTTTAGCATCTGTCAATCAGGACCAATTAGATGCTGTCTCCCCTTCCTTAGTTGACGTAACAGCTCGCCCCTCATTGGCAAATCCAGACACGCGATGACAGCCGTGCAAATTTTAAAATTGGCCGGAGCTGTCAAAACACTTGGTGATACAAAGTGTGGCCATTTGTTTAGGCTGTTAAATGGGACACTATAGTCTTTACTATTAGCATTTTCGCATTAACAAGTGACGTTTTCTTTTGAACGCGTCTAAACCTCTACTTTACTGGGTAAATATTCGGGTTCATTATACAGTGGATATGCTATTGTTATAATTGCATTTTTTGCAACACCAAACTCAAGCATGAGCATCAGTGGAAAAATAAATTGTATGAAAATAAACATTAAAAAATGTTCATGTTGTGGAAAATTTCAAAAATAACAATAATTGTTCCAGGAATGGTCTTAAGTCGAGACAACATTGAGAGGGCAAGCGAAGGTACAGTTTCCTGTGAACTCGATATAAGCTTCTGACAAAAGACGATATTTTCCAGACACCTTCCGTGCTTACCACATTTGTGGAAAAGAAATTTAGTACTATGTATCTTTTTCAAAGATTTATTTTACTTGTTAATTATGGTCATTGTCTAAGATCATTCAATAAAACTTTTAGAGCATGCGTGATTCTGTGGTTTTGAAGTTGAAAGTTAATCCAACGGCAGATCTCGCCTTTAAATACTCTCCCTAGTTTTATTTTCTCTTGTTAAGAAAAGTCCTAGACAGCTTGATAAGACATCACCGTTAGGTCTCTATGCAGTACTTAGTTGGGTTAATAACAACCCAAATCATAGTATAAAATATAGTGTGTGGTTTGATTCGATAAACAAAGTCTAGAAACCGGAATCTTGCCGTGAAATTACTAAGAATTGCACACCAAAACAATATCATCATAAAGCATGGTTTGTTTTAGAGACTATTCCGCCAAGATGTCGCCTGTTCGACACATTCTATAGATAGCTTAGATATTACTAATGGTGGTGCAGTCAATTGGGGCTTTTGTTTTAGCACAAAAGGCAAAGATGTTTCAAGTAATGTTTTCTCAAGAGAACAGGTGATAAAGCCAAGTTGGAAGTCAACATTTGTTCAGTTTTTCGGCGTTGATAAAAGATGTGTAAATTGAAAGAACGTAGCAAAAGAGAGTATTGGCCTTTGTAAAAGCAGTCTTCCACATTGTATTAATTGCTTAGGAAAGATATATTAATTAATGTTTCATTATGTTCAGATATTGGATTCATTTGCTTATATTTTTTGCCTGCTTTAGCTGAATTTTCGTAGCCACGGCTTTGCAGCGTTGGCAAAACTTTCATTTGACAAGTTCCTATTTACTTTTCACCAAAATGTCTCTAAATTTGAAATGAAAATATTGTCTTTAATAACTCATTTCCACTCAAAAAAAGAGGAAGCTCTTTTTGGTTTATATTTGTTTCATATCAAGCAGAGCAAATTATAAAGCTGACTATGTAATTGCTCTTAATGTCTAGGTTGCCTTTTGTCACACACAACAGATTATCACAGGGTATAAAATAAATCTTGCAATATTTACACGTACATATGTACAGGTCAAATACCCGAAATTCTTCGATTTTGGTAGATAAAAACGACAGCTGCTCATTTCCTGTTTGATCTTCTTACCTGACAGCAGAAGGATTTAGTGCCATTTTCTCGAGTTTTTTTGCACTAATTATTGGCCTTTCAGATAAATTGCTTCCGTAGCATAAACTATTGAGTTTGTTCATTATTTTTGCAAAGAAAAAAATTGTGTTTAACAGCTAGAAAATTATCAATATTTAACCAAATTAATAATCATTGAATTTCTTTTCTGTCATGAAACTTTCAAAACAAAATTGAAGTTTTGTCTAAAAGGTTTTGATTTACTTTTAAATATACTTGTTTCTAACACGCCACACAGGAAGAATATTGGTGCTAAAATAATCCAAATGTATTTATTTTAACTATTGATATCCAGAGCGCTAGTTTAAAATCAAAAAGGAACTTTGAGAGTGTTTTTCAACCTGCTCCTTTGTAGAAAAGTATCTGTTTTGAACGAATAAAACTTCATTTTTATAATGCATTATACGATAAGTGACATATAGTAGTCGCGTCTAATGGAAACATTCTGATGAGAAACTGAACTTGTATCCAGCTGGCTCGAAGAGTTCGTAATGTGTTTGTTCAATGTATGTCATCAATTGTAATTTATTCTCTTTTCACTCCTGTGACAGTCAGCAATATCCTTAGATTCAAATACTTGATATGTCCAATTTGAGTTCATACCTTTCAGGTTACATTAAATCTCCAAGGATTTAAAACCAAACATGACAACCTTTTTCCAGCTAATGTGTTTGACAAATGGTTAAAACCAAGTCATTTGAGAATCCATTAGAGCAGGTTCAAGCAAGTGCTATATTTTTTGAAAAAATATCTAGGTTTTTGCTCAACTTTTGCACTTGTTTTGATCACTCATCATTCACTCTCTTTTATCAGAAAGTTACTTCCCTTTTTTGACAGGTCTTGACCCGAGAGGCCTAACAGCGTTTCAACGAAGAAAGATATTTGCCAAAGCGAAAGCTGTCTAAGTGTTCAGACCTTCAAATTGCATCGACCAACAAAATCGTTTAGAAAGCGTATACGATGTAAAACCTAGGTTTCTATAAGCGAAGATAGAGAAATACGTCAAGAAAAACTAAGCTTCATCTAATATAACAAAATATCAACTAACATTCACGGACATAGACTAATAATGCAATATATTGAAACGTGGCAACAAATTGTTGTGTAGATTTTCACGTGTGAAGTAGTGAAGCGTAGCTATCGATCTCACGCAGTTTTCTGTATAAAACCAAGGATTCTAAAAGTGTGTATCATTTCGTCCCCATTTTTAAGTTAATTATTTCTCCGTCATACCTAAGACAAATGTGACTCACTATAGAACATAATGTCACCTTTCGAGCGAGTGGCACATTATCAAGTTATTGTAAGCTAATTTAAAGGGGCGTGCCAGCGTCGAGAGGCTCTTAGCACAGCTCAGGATGTGTATCTAGACCATAATGCAAATGACATCCACAGTAGAACGTGCCGTTCCTTGAATAATTCCAAATTAAACTACTATAGATGTCCGCGATGCAAAATTTTGCTACACTTTCTAGGGAAGTATGTTAGCTAGAATTTTAGAATATCATAATGTTAAGTTAGCTGCTGTTTAGTGTAAGAGTTTACACATTATGAGAATAACTGAAAGACATAACCTGTTGTTCCCTGTCACCTTTGGGTCAAGGTGACAAGATACTCAGCGATAAGCCATCCAAAGGCTTTCCCTAAATCTTCTCCAGCGAGTCAATCAACCACACAGTTTAAGAGACTTTGTCTTCGCCTAGCTTTGTTGAAATTCTAAAGTATTAAGTTTTGAAATTCTAAAGTATTAAGTTCACAACTTAATGAACTATTGCATCTTGCTTGTCGTCTGAAACAAGATAAATATTGAGCTCCATTTGGCTTTGCCCACAAGTGAGTCCATGTAATTTTTTTCAAAAGGGCTTATCTGAGGCACGAGTCAATCATCTTTACTCTAATCTCTGTATGCTTTATTTCTGCGTGTTTGCTTTCAATTCTTGATATCAGTTACTTGAGAAGCCTCGACAGGATCAATAGAGCTCGAGTCTTCGCCTTTTAAAAATGAGTAGTAACGAAGAGTATATCTGCTTTTGTCTATTCTTGAGAAAACCACAAACAAATTGGGCAACCTTCCCCAAAATAAAACTCAATTGCTACCTCTTAAAGGCTTATACAAAGAGAACATAATTTCGGGTGCTCCAAGAGTTCTACCTGAGTATTGCTTGACAAAAAACAGTTTAAATTCGTGTCTGTCCAGAACATCAGTTCCTTTGATGATAAATCTCGAGAGGTTCCCAATGAAATGACCTATGCCTAAGAAAAATGTTAGGAAACACTCTGTTTACAACATGGGGGAAAATACTTATAAGTGAAAAAGTTTGGTGCTCTACGTACCCGCCACCTTGAAAAGGAAGAAATACATTGAATGCTGAAGAATCTGGTGAAAAGTGCTTTTATTGGGGGAAACTATAATCAATCTAGAACAACAGCTTGTTTAACACAGGTAGGAAGGTTTGGTTTATTTGAAATACGTGTGTGAATCGCTTTAATGCTTCACATGAAGCATTTCTTGGAACTAATGGTTGAGATGGGTATAAATAAATAATCTTTAAACGAAATGTAGATAAAATGTTTGTTTCATCATTTTTAAACATCCTTTAAACATTTTATACGTAAAAAATATTAAGTTTATTCAGGAATATGCTCAACAGGGAAACCTTTCATCGTCACGGAAATGATTAGAATCTTCATGTCTCTTGCTATGCTTCGTATAGAAGGGAAGGTTTCTACTGATCGATTGTGTTATTGATGCTTGGAGAGAATCGTGTTAATTGATGCTTATTGCTTGAGGCAGATAAGTTTTTGTTTCGTGATATAGTTCAACAGCGCTATGAACGCTGATTCATCTCGATGATTAAGGCAGCGAAATGGTTGAGTTGTCTCGTTCAAGATAAATAGATGCGAAAGGATGGAATTTCCACATCGCTCGTCTGGCAACAGACAGTTGGACACGATATTGAACTTTATCCTCCCTCCTTTTCCTATCGATTTTTCGGTAACCCTTAGAAATCAAACTCGTTGGTTTGATTAAGCATGCAAAAGCTTTGAATTAAGTTTTGTTTATCGTTAAGTAAAATGCTATTGCCGAGGAAAAGCTGTGCACATACACAAACTTTACAGCGCTAATGACTCATCAAGGGTTTATGACATCGAGGGTTTTGCGGTTATACTGCTTCATATAACTATCCTTTCAGATATTATACACAACCGTTTTTACTATTCTAATGTAACCTTTGTTATTCACTGAAGCGGTAAACACCTTAACACAAGGAATAACTCACTACTTAGTGGTTTTAGAAACTAAGTTCCCCCTTTCTTTCCGAGTTTATAAAATTTAGACTGCCAGCAACTTTAATGACATGTGCGCTGGACTCTTTTCCACGTTTTGTAGACCGTTGCTCGATATCATCTCTTGAAATCAACAAAAATCGAGTAGTGTGGTCTGATAAACAGCGATCACATTTACGACAATTACTATCCTTTTATATTTCTGCCTAAAGGCAAAGCTTCCATTTGTGTCGTGAGATGCAACATGCTTAATTGCTTTTTAAGCTGAATTAATACAGCTTTAGACACATTGGATTGAAAGTTACCTAAATGTTCAATTCTTGATTTATTTTTATGGATGCTCTAGCAACTCACAGAAAAAAAAATTAACTATGGTAACAACAATTGTTTTTCCATTTTCGCGCGCTTGGTTTGTTTATGTACATATTGATCAGTAAAAAAATTAAAGTCAAAATTATATGTTGCATTTTGACTAAAAGGGGTCGTGCACCTTAATTTTCTACCTCGCATTAATTTGTTTCTGTCAGTTTTCTCAATGCAAGATGTTAATGTGTATCTTGATAAAAGAACTTCAAACCCATTTGAAATATAAATTTAAGAGTGTATAATTAAAGTTCAGTGACGCTAAAGACAACCTACCCTTAAAGCTGCAATAAACGTGAAAAGTTTTCTTGACATTGTACAGCGAAGAACATGACAGTGTAGCTAAGCTAACACTGATAGAGAAACTAGCTGAGTTAGAAACAAAAAAAAACTGCTAGTTTCATTTTTTTATACAGTAAGTTTAATTTTTTCTTTAACAATAATAAGAACATAATTTTAATTTTCAAGCAAAGCTTGTTTTAGACTGAAGGCCAGCCAGCGAATGGAACACCGCAAATTAAACTTGATTGACTGCCGAAATGTAATTAGGAGTCTTACAAGAAGTTAAAAATGTTTTTTTGACAAGGTTCTTAGCATGATTAAAAAAAATGGAAAGTATGTTGTTGTTGAACGAGAAAGGAAGGACTGTGTAACATTTTTTAGGCTGCAAAAATGTTTTGAAAAGAACGTATGTTTGCCAAGCTTGACTCTTCAACAGAAAGAAAAATTTAATTGTGGGTTTTTAATGAGTTTTACAACTATGTTACATTCTCTCCTTTGTTACGGCAAATCTTCTCACTTTTGAATCTATATAGAACGCTAATTACGTGCGAAGTTTTCAAAAGGAGCTCAATTTTAAGCGGAACTAAGCAACACTGAATTTGGTGTCTAATAGGATATATGAAACACTCGTTACTTAAGGTCTTGAGACTTGCTGAAGTCGGATTTCTATTGGGCTTGTGAAAATCATTTAAGGTAACCAAAACCTTACCCTCTGTTGATTTCCAAAACAGACCCACTTTTAAAACTGTAAACTTCTCTTATAGCTAGAGCTATACAATCATGAATGAAGATGAATAGATCGGTTTTTTGTAAGCGTTAGCATAATCGACAAAAAAATGGAGCTTTTATTTTATAGTACAGAATAAATCTTTTAAGACATTTCTGTAAAAAACTGAGATAAATGAAGTACAGTTTGGTTTCCTTTATATTGGACATGACTAAGTACTATGATTATAAGAAAGTTTCATAGAAAATTGAATCATTTTCACAGTTTGATTCAAACGTTATGTCATTCGTTAGGTGGAAAAGCCTTCCAATTTTTTCCAAGTTTGTAAAACGTTTTATGTGTGTGCTGATCATGTGCTGTTGCATTTGTTGCCACGTCTTTCTATACTTACATTGTCACTATAGACCGTGACACATTTTCTCGTTTCATGTTTCAAACATCAAAAATGTTCACATGCAAACAATGTTTAGACAGTTTAGCCACCCCTCGGCGAGAAACCACCTTCCAGATTCATTACGTCGTCTACAAATAAACCTATTGTCGTTTCTTAAAATAATCTTTTAAACAAACCTTTGTTACAAATGTTGACTATACGTTCGAAGTTCGATATATAAGGGCTGTCTGTTTTCGGCCAACTTGCTCTTCTCACTACGATAAGCACTCTACAGTTTTTAAGTAAAGTTCTATTGAAGCAAACAAGTGTTTCTGGAGAGCGTCATAAGGGATTAAAAGATTTGAAAACGGTAGACAAATGCTTGTGGCACTAGTCTGATAATATTTCTTGATAAGCTTGAGAATCATTTTGGAAAACACGAAGAAACTGTTAGGCCGTTTAAGCAATCAAATTATTGTTCGGATTATCAAATCCTTGAAACGTTGTTTTCCGTTTATGTTTGTTTTACTATCTGTAATACCTGATGAAACATTTACAAGACATTCAACAGATTGTTTTTCTTAGTTTAAAACTCAAGCATAAAAATCTTTATTTCTTTATGTTGTCAGATTTTGGTTTGGTTAATTTATATTTTAAAATCTACTGCCTCTTGTTACCTTGTGTACTATGATTTAACTATAACATTCTCAGTCGTCATAACTTTGGTCAGTTTCCAAAGTCCCAAACGCTGCTTTGGTACAAGTATCTTTTTCTAAACTGCCAAACACGAAGGGAATTTCTGTACTGACAAATCCTACTATTCAGATATACCACAGCAGCTCCATTTCAATGGAATGGTTAGCTAATTAGTTTCTTCAACTAACGTTCCACCGGATGCCCGTTCACTTTCTTCTTAAATCAGATCTTTGGAGAATAAAAATAAAATGAAATGACTGATAAAACGGACGAGGCGGTGTAGAGATTTGTCATGGACCAAATAGCTCATTGTATTTGTCATTCTAAGTAATGTGAGTCGGGCCTTCTCATCTGCTGCTAAATGACCAGCTTTTCTATCACTCGTTTTGTGAAAATGTTGCCCATAAAAAAAAAACAGTCACCATAGTGATGTTTATACGTTCATTTTATTTGTTGGAGGAGAAGTTTTGTTTTCAAACAGTTTTAAGCTGTGACTACTTCACTCCAAAGTGATATTAACCGACGCAATAATGTAAAAGTTTCTACATCGATGACATAGCGTGTCACAGGATTTCATCAACACCATAATTATCTGTCTAGCACAGCAAGCAATGAAAAAAGAGGGACCAATACATTCTCCTTATTTACGTCCTTTTAAGGTCATTCAATGAATTTGATCGTGTAATAAACCAAGAAAAACTTATTTTGCACAAAGTTATTTGTATTCGTTTTTTGTCAAAGTCTAAAAAAAGCAATCGCCTATATTTTCAAGATTAAGAATTGCATTACACTCCAACAATCCGCATATTATCACTGTTCAACAGTAAAACCTTTATCACAAGGGTGTTCATCACCTACCCCACAGATTTTAAGTACCCTGAAATGTCCCCCTTAGGGCATGCCATTACGATAAATAACAGAACGTTTAACAATTCCTTTGAAGATTTATATCCTAGCGATAACTGTAACAGGCTTTTTTTCTCTTGCTGTTTACGCGCTGGGAGAAACTGATTCTGAAGAAAGCTTAATAATACTTAGTCTTAGTATAAGTTTTAGATCATTATTTTATATTGAAATGTAATAAAATATTGGTTTTCAGAAATAGCTACAAAAGATTCAAGTCAGTCAGATACTTGTAATCACATTCTTTTCTTAATGCTTGTTTTTATTAGAACAAATTAAAAGAATTTGTTTTCGATTTCCGAGCAGCTTATGTTTAATTAATGTCAGACTGTGTTTTATAAAGATTAAACCCGGAGAGGCTACTGGCTTCTCTTGGTATTGACATTTAGTGCAATTTACTTCCAATCCGACTTAAAGAGGGTTCCGGAACGAAACTTAATGTCAGTACATTCTCCAGCTAAGTTGAGTAATTTATTCGGGTCATGTTTAGCAATACACCCCTCAGGATTACAAAAGTGCTAGCTGACGATCAATAAAAACAAGCAACTTCCACAACAATAATATAGTAATTGAGTAATTACTGTACATGTGGCAATTTATAAAGCTTATGTTTAATAGCTTTTTTCTCCTTAAACTAAGGTCTTTTAGTGTATTTCTGCTTTTGGGGAAAATGCCCTTGAAGTTACTTTACACTAAAATGTTTCAGATGGAGTCAAAGACTTAAAAATGCAAACGTCAAAGATTACTGTGATATTGACTATAGAAACAGGAACACCGATTAACAAGAAAACATGCATCGGAGTTAATATGTGTCGATGTTCAGTAGACAGATCAATTCAGTGCACTGCACAGAAACAATTTACTTTTGTTGCTTTTGGCAAAAGCTATGCTGTGAGTTGAATTCTCAGAAAGATCCTTAACACGAGTGTCTGTGCTCGTGTTGAGGATTAGACTCTGAAGAACTTATACTTAGATATATACAAGTTAATTCTCTTTTTGAGGAGCCCTTCCATAATATGTCGGTGCTTCAGGGCCTGTGAAGTGTGTAATGAAAAGTGAAAAGGGTTAGCGTGTTTTCAATTCATATCCTTCTAGCCACCAGGCGCCTAACTAGCAACTGTGTATCTTATTGCGTTGACGATTTGCAAAAAAAGCGAACCAATTTATGACTAAATGTGGATTAGCCGTACTGTACCAGTGGATGACGGGCTCAGGCAAATGCAAATGGTGTTATACAAAATATTTTTGGTTCTGAAGAAAACGACTGCAGCTTGTTGTGTATGACTCTAATAACAAAATAACGAGAAGAGATTTTTCATCTTTGTTCCACCTCCAAAACTGGACAAAAGAAGGTGCGTTTGTTATTCATTAATTTTGACTCGTGTCGTCATGAACAAAATTAAAATAACCAATTTCTAAGGCAACAGATACAGAGAGCCAGAGTTTCGCATTTACAAAGCCTTAATGTTATATAACGACTATTATCAACAATTATTGCGCTTTCACTTTTAGCCCCAAAAACTAAGCTCTACTTCAAGTTCACACAGTAGGAACTCGACGAAAATGTTTTATTGTATGAGTGCTTCCGAAAACAAAATATAACACAGAATCAGACGCATTGTCGACACATACATTTTTTCTACAATGTTCACATGAACTCACTTATTGCATATTCTCAGAGAAAAGAACTTCCCATAGGCAATTAGCGTTCCCGTTTCGAAATTAGCTTCAACCAACAGGATGTTATGTAAAGTGTGCAGGTATTGTGAAAAAATATTGTTTATTTCAACGACAAAAATTAATAACAATTTTCTTAATGTCCGGGCCAGTATCGAGAAAAAAATATACCTGTTCCTGTTTTTGTTAGAAATCAAACAGAGTTTGTTAAATGAATAAAACATTACCTAAAGATCACAAAACTATTGCCATTGTTTACACCGAAAGAATTCATTTCTGT
Source organism: Hydrozoanthus tunicans (assembly GCA_026413305.1). Lineage (NCBI taxonomy): Eukaryota > Metazoa > Cnidaria > Anthozoa > Zoantharia > Hydrozoanthidae > Hydrozoanthus > Hydrozoanthus tunicans. The sequence continues at coordinate 26,417 of JAOBAT010088971.1, forward strand.
GTAAATGAAAAGTTGTGAATATTATCTTTACTTACAACATATAGTAAGCTGACCGCAACAGTTTCGAAAACTTATTGCTGCGTTTGTATGTTGCAATGCTAATATATTGTTATCAAGACATTCTTCCATAACAAACGCAGCTGAAGCTGGGTGAGTGATCAATATTGTAAAGCTAAATAGTCAAATTTAGCTTAAATAGTGTACACGCAACTAGTTTCTTCCACAACAGATCAAAAGCAATAACGATATACACATGCGATTGCAACTGTTTGAAATCAATTGCTTGGGCTAAACTGTTGAAAAGAATTCTTTGCCAAAGCGCGAAAAAGCTGTAAAATTTGCATGCTAATGATTACAATGACACCCCTTTCTGCTGTACACAGAGGCAAGCTTTTTATCTATTTTACTTAATATTTATGTTAAGTTAGAGCCGGAGAGATTAAATTCTGAATGTTCGTACCAACTACGTGTGCGCGAGTAATGGTTTTGATTTTGTGGTATACCAATATTTAAATCAAAATGAATCACGTAGAAACGAAAGCAAGTAGTATTGTTACGTTCTTCCGCCAACTTAAGCTCTTGTGCGCTTACAATTAGTTAAGGAAACTTGACTTAAACATGGCTTGCTATCTATTTCATTTCTCTTTTCTACCTCCTTTACCTGATGGTTCGATGAACAAGAATATATTTTGACGTCATTTTATCTTGTTCGACATCTATTACAAGTTCCAAGCCTTTATTTTTTTCAAGTACCATTGAACCGTGTTTCCGACATGCACTTCAAGTCTAGAAGACCTCGAATTAGAAAAATAGTTTGTTTTTTATGTATACAAATGGAAAAGTTTTTTTCAGTTAGTCAATAAAAAGGGCCAAACTTTGCGCCCTGCGGTGGTTCCAAGATGGAAGAATATGTCTATGTTACTATTAGTGAAGATTCAAGAACACCTCAGTTTCACTTTAACTTTGTCTACTTTATATGCATATAATCATGACTGCATTAAATAAAAGTTCGAAACACTTTTGGTAAGAGTCCTAGGAGTAGCTTGTTGAAAAGTTGAATAAGGGAAAACCTTTGAGTTTGATAAAATTAAATAGAAAAGCTCTGGTCGGTCGATTGAAAAAGCATCAGTATTTATGAACCCTCTAAAGAAGGTCGCAGTATACGGTTCGTAGACATGCATTGAATGAGTGTTATATATATACATTTATAAGTAAGTAAAGAATAAAAGCTTGATATTTTGGTAATCAGACAGATCAACTTGTACATGCTCGGCATAAAAACAAAAATTAAAATGAAAGGTTTTCAAGCCGTTTAATGGTGTCGCAATACTAAATTTTGTCCGTTTTCACAGCCATTAGCAACGATAATGAGAGCGTTTTTCATTTCATTAGTGTTTTCCTTTGTCGTACATGTCTAAGATTGATAATTAATGACCGCCTTCTTCAGGAAATGTCTCACAAACAAGTTTTTTTCAGACGATTCTACTTGTCGATGGCGCCAATTAACATGCAATTTGCTGTAAACAATGGATTCTAGAACGAACGTTTTCCTTACGAAGGGAACAAACAAACAAACCTCAGAAGACTTTATATGTTATTTCACTACAATCATGCTTGGTCGCCTTTGATCATAAAAACGTAATTCGGTCAACTTAGCATTGCTAAAAGCATGATATGGTATCGCTCTACTCTATCATGGCATGACCTATCATTAAAGAAAGTAGCTCAAGGTCACATTCTATATGTTCTGATAAAGGGTGTTCGATGTTCTTATAATGGCAGTTTCTATACATACCTACCCTACGTCTTCCGTACGAGTAAATAATCTTCTAGGGAGCTACTTCTTCTAGCAGCGACTACGCATAATGGCTTAAAGTCACTGTGGTCAAAGCTTTAAAACGCCCGAACAATATTCCAGAAATATTATTGTATACAAAATGGACATGACAGCTAGTGCACGATCCAGTATCAAGACAGTTTAGTAACATTTCGTCTTTTCTACACTCTCAAGGTCGACCTAACTTTTGAGCAAGCTGTCAGGGTCTTTAGTAACTATAAACTATTCGTCTCCCGTCTTGTAGAGGGAAACTCTCTAATGAAAAGTAATACTTAACATAACAAATTATGAATAAAACTGAACGTTATTTTTTCTAGCCAGACTAGTTTCAAGTGCCTCAAGTTAGACAATTCAGCTTTCAGGGAAGTACTAAAGATGTCATCTTGAGAAATGGATACTATATTAATTCAAGATTTTCGTCACTTATTCTAGGTGTTCTAATATAGAAGGAGTGAAAGTATCTAAGTAGCAGTGCGAACCTCGATGACTACAAAGATATTTATACCTTTAAGAAAACATGATTTGCCTGTGGCTTAGTGACAAGAACAAATGTCTGACTTACTACTGTTGAGGGAAAAATTTACTATTCGTTAAGCATTTTGATTCTTTTTCGCGGTATACCAACGATTTAGTGTTTTCATAATAGAAGGTTAAGTTGCATGAAGAAAACGAAAGTAGCTTTTGACACATAAGTATCAATGGCAAGTCTTCCCATTTGTGGCAATTAAAGTTAAGTTTGTATCCACAGGCACAAGTGTCAGTATAATTTTTCTAAGAGTTGTCTGAATTCTTTGACTTGAGGTATGATTGAACACAGTTTAAGACTACTTAATCTTACCTTAACGACTAAGAAAGACACCAATAAAAGCGAGAAACCCATAATTAAACTTTAAGAAGCTATTTCATGAAAATTGAAAAAATATCTACTCTAAGACTTGCACTAAAAAATTAGATAATAGATATAGTTAACAGCCAAGGCAATTGCATAAATCAACAAAAATGTATTGTGAAAATGATGATAGTTGAGGGTATTCATATAGTTTTATTTCCTGTTACAGCAAATGAAAATAAGGCTCTATAGCAATAGCGACACTTTGCTTTAGCTGTGATTAAATCAAAAACATTTAAAAAGAGATGCCGAACTGCTCTAAAGGAACTCTATATGCAGGTTAGCTCGACCTTTTCGGCTTTGATTTAAAATCCCTTACTACTGAAGGCAACTAAAAAGTTGATATAAAAAACCTAAGGTAGTTAAGATAATTTCAGCAAAGAGCAATCTATCAAAACTGTTTTCAAAGCCCGTCGCCATTTTGTGATTGTTAAGTTGGAATTCTAACTATGCAGTAACCTGGAAATTATGTATAATCAATGGTATTTCAACTCTTTCTACAAGACAAAAGTTTTAATGGTTATAGTTGTTAAACTAAATCTTCTTTGTTAAGAAACAGTGAATGCTACTTTTCAATACAATTAAACAAGATGAATGATCACTTTGTAGAAGTTGAGAAACTCAAAAGTTAGGAACACCAATCATTCAGTTACTAGCTCCTTAAGACCAGCAAAAAGTATTGCTACTTTATAGAGTCTCGACCAAGTGGTTCAAAAGTTAAGTTAAAATGAATAGCACCAATCATTTATACTCTTCAAGACAAGCAAAATGAATGGCCGCTCTATAGGTTTCAACCGCTGGTACAAAGGTTAGAGTGAATAAACCTATCATTTCTATTCTGCACGACAATCATAATGAATGGTTACTTAAAAGGGTTTCGAAAAATGTTTCAAAAGGTAGAAAGAACAACACCAATCGTTTCTAATTTCCAAGACCAGCTAATTAATGAGTCATATTAAAAGGCTTCAGCAACTTTTTGTTTACAAATCAGAAAAGATAACAACAATCTTTCTTGTTGTTGTTGTTGTTGTTGATAGTCCCTATTTTGAAGGCAAGGACAAGCTAGGTCACTTTTTTTAACTTGGGTTCTGAAGTTGTATCAAACAACACCGCCACACTTATTGAATGCCCCATTCATTTATTGGAAAATATTCCAATATATTGAATTGCCTTTTTTCTTAACCTGCAACAGACAATTATACAGCAATGGCTATTCAGACCCAACTAGCCAAGCGAAGGAGCTAGTTATACGACAAAAAATTGTTGTGATGGTAAAAATGAGAAGTTAATAGCAATCTATTACTTGTAAATATGAAATAGAAACAAATCCTCTAGGCATAGTTAATACAAATTGTTTCAACTGAGATAGAAATTGAGACCAATTTTAAGCAAAGGCATGCTTTTAAATGTTTTTCAATATTCTAGTCGTGGTTTAACATTTAAAGTAGTAATTATGAAAAGAGAAACATGGAAGATGTTTTATGCTGTCGTATGAATTGGGATTTGTTTTTCTTATGAGAACCTTGTATAAGAAGCAACGGTCAACTAAGTTGTGAAATACGAAGCACAGAAAGTGCATATCTTAGTCTGGTCAGGAAGCCATGTTCTGCTTTTACGTGCAATTAGAAGCAATCAAACTAATAAGTGTTTAATTGTTCTTGTATTTAGAATAAGTAATTGATAAGTTAAATTCACGCCATGTATATCCAAAAACTTCTGCTCATCTCAATCAAACCGTAGCTGCAAGCTCTGTTTTTCATGGCTACCGAAAATGGGTCCCAATTCGCGAGTTTTCAGAATCTGGATCCTTCCTTTACATTAGGAACGAAGAAACAAAACAGAAAAAGTAAAGAGGTTGTGAACCGTCTCAGATCTACTTGGGGTCCATGTTTTCTGAACAGGAAATTGGTCAAGAGGGAAGATACTGTGCTTAAGGGTTTTGTAAACGAAATCGAGTCTCTTTTACCTCAGTGCTTCTTTTAGATTGATCGTTTCGTACAAGAGTGGTTGTTTTTATTTAATTTTCTCGCCATATATCATGAAATGTTTTTTATATGTTCATCATTCTATGTCACAGCCTTTTTTTACTTTTCAATTCCCGACTTTATTATGAATTCCAGGGCAGCGAGTGACTATAATATCTTGTTTTGTTACAACGTGACTTGAATTAAGGTTTCGTAAGAGCCCAGCTTCAGCTGGATATTGCATCACCACTTTGGTCATAGGTTCAACAGAACTCGTTTCAAGGAGTATGCCTACTTTTTTATTTCTGAAGGTTCTTGTATAGTTTACAATTGTCTCTTGACTGAGATAATGGGTATGAACTATCAAAGATCTAAACGATCAGACCCGCTTCTCACTAGTAGCCCTTGGTAATTGTTCAATGGTAATAGCTATTTTGTACCACACAAAACAAACTGAAAGAAAGTGCCGATGTGAACGTTTACTATTCCACAATGGCTTTTTCAAATTTTTCTGACATCTTTCACATGCTTTTATAGGAAGCGACAATCATTATCGATTACTGTTAACTTAGAAAGGTTTTTTTTTTTGCTGAGTGTTAGGTCGTTTAAATGGCCCTTTGCGAAGCTTAAGATAGCGCTGTTCATTCATAATTAACTTTTTCAGAGCTTTCACTTTTTTGCATGATTCTCTTTACGCTGTGTCCGGTTGCAGCGGGTTTAATTAGCCGGTATCTGAGGAACTTGCCAAACACTGTGGGGGACAACAGCTAAACTATTTCTTTGAGTACAGCTTTCACAGAACCTGTGTGGTAATGGGTGCAAAGTTACTATGTGAGTTAAGGCGAAACCAAATGCCTAAACTGGTTCCGTGAGAAACGTAATTTAAAAATTTAAATCCATTTTAAATTGTCACCTCCATTTTGTAATCTTTAATCGAAAGAGAAAAAGCAGAAGTTAACAAAAAAAGAAATAAACCTTACCCTATGCAAACTGCTTTGTGCTTCACCTTAAACGAAATATCATTAAAGGCTTCCTTATTTTTGACTTTTTGTTTGTTTAGAAAGCGAAACCTTTTACCTATTTAGTCAGTGTATACCCTCTGAGAGCTTCTTCTAGACGTGCGCGGTGTTTGAACGATTTGTTATATAAACAATTAAGGGTAACCTGTTTTAGTTAACATTTCTCAATCAGTTTATAAATCCTTTCTGTTTACCGAGTTGTCTCTCTATAATCTAATTTGCACCTCTGGATAACAGGAGTTGTCGCAGTGCTGGAATGATTCGAATTTTGATCGGGATGAGTGGAATTACAAATCCTGACTGAAACGTTTGCTAGTGAGAGAAGAATAGCCAATGCATCAAAGGTAAATTTCAAGAAATATTTTGAGCATTCCAGAAAGCACAATTTACATCCCTAACCACCACATAATTACTTTGTTTTTTTGTATAAAAGTGTAAAATTCCTGGCAATTGTGTTCAGCTTTAATATTATCGTAGATAGACAAGTATGCACCTTTTATAGAAGGTCTTTTTCTTCAACCGTAACAATCCTTAACTATCTGACAAATTTGAGAATTTAGAACTATATATAGTGAGATATATTTAGAAGTAGAACCGTCTTTAGATATTCACAAGAAGTTCTACCGTCTGACTAGGTGATATTGTTCAAAGGTAGAAAATGAAAGTTTCAACGAATTTATGATTCGTACAACTTCCATTAAAACCCAAGTAAAGAAAATTTTCTTTTTCTTATTTGACTTTCCGACACCTTTGTAAAAGATATGTTTAAACTGGCAATTTCCTCAAATACACTAGTAACGTTTTTAAGAAGCGACTCTGTAACTTAATATAGCTGTTAATAGGCTACAGTAAGCAGAGACTATAATAGTTAATATGACGATTGTGCTATTCAAAACGAACCTAGAACCATTTAGTTGCAGTACAGAGTTTCAATCAGTCAGACAAACTGTGAGCATGCCATCTTCACTTCTATTTTCTTGATAACAAAACATCTTGCGAGGTAATCTCCGATACTTAAACGCAGTCATGGACTGATTCGCAAATGACGCAGTTTAAGGCCGAGATCGGACCGAAAGCAGGAAGACAGTGCAAACACAATTGCTTCCGCTATACGGCCCATGTTGGTAGGCTTTTTGTAAGGTATTCTTTGACGAAAAACTAGAAAGATGTGACTTTCAATAAAGGTAATTCCTTTTGGCTTTCAAATTTAAGATCAGATTCAACTTGGAAAGCTTCTGTCTTTACGCCACGGAGTAAAACTTGATGGCTACCAACAATAATGCTATATGTAACTTCAACACAGAAGAAACATCATTCCTAAACAATGAAAGAGATCGGTAATTTACGAATGAATTCATTGTAAATAGACTATTTTTTTGCTGGTAAGTGTAGGCCATTAGACAAAACCAACAAGACACTTAGTCGTTGTAATTCTTTTCTATAAAGCGTCAGACATTCCTCTGTCAAGCCTTCTCTTTGGACATTGATCCCTGACTTTAAAGCTATCCATTCCAATCAATCAAAGTCATTTTCAATCTCTTAAAAGGAGCTTTAGAAGTTCTGCATTTAGTTTTCACATTGAAGTGATTATATAATAGTATACTCAAAATGAGAAATTTCTGGTAACGTTTAAAGGCAACGCTAAACGGTAAAGAGCGAACGGAAATAGAGACTTGTGTCAATCAAGAAGACAGAATACACAGTAAAGATCCTAAAACTAAGTGAAAGACTTCAGATAATAGCTTTTCTTTCTGATTATGATTTACATTCTGTGTGGCACTTTTAGATATAAAAATATGATTGATGTGTTGATGAGGCTGATGGGAGCGAACGCTACTGAGGTATCCATGCATAATTGCGTGTTATGAGATCGCAGAACTTTAATTTTACATTGCCCACACACAAACGATATATCATCACCTACCACATTTTCAGCACAAATATGACCGAACATCCACTCTTTTTGTATTGTTCAGTTTCTTTAGAGTATCCTCTTACTTACATAGAGGTCCCTAAGCTTTTGAGCAATAAAACAATGATTGATAAACTGTAAGTCACAAACGTTGCAAGATTGAGATCGACCTGAAAGCTGCATGCCAAAAGTGCGTGTTGTGCGGTAATGACACAAGCCATATCTTTCAGTCAGCTTTGTCAGCCTTCTTAAGAATTGTGTCTAGCTGACATTTATGTCAAAATTCGAGCTAAAGTTTTTATAATGCTTCGATAGAATCCAGTAAGCCACTTGTCTTTTTACCGAATGCCTCGTCTACCGCAAAACCTTGGGTATCAAATGGTCGCAAACTCTTTCTTGTGAGCGAGTCCAGACGAGCCTTGAAGTAAATCAAAAACGATACAGATTCGGGCAATCAGACACCCCCAAAACTGTCGAAAACAGAGACAACTCAATACCACATTTGTAAAGAAACTTGGTTCTCCATTTTGACTAAGGCGTACGTTATTGTTTGTTAACAAGTCTGCTGTTGACGATAAAGCGGTTGCCTTAGAAGTTCTCTGGAAATAGTTGAGGAAAGGTTTTGGACTGAAAGCTGAGTATTTATCGAATACCGATACTGAGACGGCTTATTGAGCTTCAGCAAATGTTGAGATTAAAAACCAGTTCCCGACAAGATAGCTGTCTTTCGTCGCAGACCACCAAATACAAGGTGGACTCGGTATGGCTTTGATAATGAGTAAAAAAAAAGAAAGAAACGGTTGCATCAGTGCCTGCCTGATAACTAACGGTTCACAGCTAGACAGAAAATTAATAGTTGTTAAAGATCTGAAGTTCTGAGTTACAATCTTTCGCTCTTACCCAAAGATTGTTAGGCATCGTTAAAAGATAACGAGTTAGAATCCAAATACTAAGCACCAAAGTATTCCATGCCAATTGGGAAATTTTTTTCTGCCATACAACTTGGGCTCGTTTTTATAGTCACCCTTTTTCTTTTAACAAAAGATAACGTGGCTTTGCCCTATACACTCACACGAAAAATGCACGCGCGAGCTCCAAGCTTTTTTGCAAATTTGGCAGATTGTCTAACTAAAAGGCGGAAAATGACTATCTGGGAAACGTCGATGAGAAAGGAGTTTTATTGTGCGGATTAACTGGTTTGAGAGCTAAGAGCGAACGATCAGACAAACGACTTACTGACACTGTCTTCTTACAGTGCAGGTATAAAAAAAACGCAGCCATTTTTGGCAGTGCCCAAAAATATTTCTCATCTACTAAAACCGACAGTCGTGATTCAATTATGGAACCCCTTTTTTTGCTCGTTTACTCGTCTTGACCAACATAAACAACTTCTTTTATGCGCTCCAAATCTTGAATCCAAATAAAGTGTTAAACCGTTTGGCGTCGCTCATTCTGTCTTCTGGTCCAGCATCTGAACTCTCAAAAGAAGGACCACTATCTAGCTAACCTATTATTGTCTCAACAACTAGAAAACTTATAAACGTTATAAAGATTGGCGCTGGCAACTTTCAGAATTGGACCATTTTTTCAACCGAACAAAAGCTGAGGATGAAAAAAAAAAACACATTTGAATGTTCAGTACAGGTGTTCTTGTGTTTGTACAACATACAGATTATATCTAATTTCTAAAAACGTAGCATTAAAGAGTTTCTGAAAACGAGTTTTCCACCTATAATAACAGTGCTTGAATCAAGTAGTGGTCTATATGCGCTGTTCCACTCCCGTACAAATGTTTTTTAGACCTCTAACAGCACACGTCATCTTAAACGAAGCTAGTCCACCCCTTAAATTGTTTGATGTTGGACAAGTGTTAAATTAGAGCAGACTGATTTATAAACGAGTAGAAGAAAAACCTCTTTGGTTCATTCAAAAGTTAACAGGCACATAATTTGTCTCTAAGTGCTTACTGATAGCTTTGATGACTATGAGGACCTTAGTTTTGTCTCAACCGTATTCGAGTTTTAACATTAACAAGGTGTATGTATACGTTCTTGGCGCGAAGCAAGGTGCTGTTGAGGTACATCCAACAAGAGATATCTTTACTACAGGAGAAGAAACTCATAGTTTGACAAAAAAAGTTTTTGGTTCTACAGGAAGAACAAAGACTATTGAAGCAATATAGAGTCAAACTTCGGAACAAATTGTCTTTAAAGAAGAAAATATATAACCACTTATAGTGATACGCATGCAGTCGACAACAGTGGGCCTCAGTTCGCTTTTCACGTAATTATCATCATAAATGGCCAGTGCTACTTGTGCTTCTTTTGAATTTTAATTCATTGCTGTGCACTTAGTCGCAAAACAAGTGACATATTAATAATTCATGAAAGTGAGCTCTTTTATTTGTATTTGCCTTTTCAAGCTAACTTGCTGTACACTTCGGAATGAAAAGTATAGGGCAAGATCGAGAAAGATTTAAGACTGTTTTACTACAAAATGAAATCGTGTCGTGATTTGGAGCACGGTTTTTTAATATATACCGTTGTGTTTTGAGTAAACAGTGACTAGTATCAAGTGACCACAAGCCACAAACACATAATTTTCCGCAATTAGTCTGAACAAAAAAATGAGAAAAATTTGAGAGATCGTATTTTACGTATGTCTCTTATAAAGTGTCCTTGAATCAACAGACTTGGATATCATAAGTATATGTATATGTGAGTGTATGAATTTAGTTGTAAATGAAAACATTAGGTTTAGCATTCTTGTGTCAAAGGACCAAAAGTGCAAATATTTAAATAGAAAATGAGCAGGAATATGAGCGAGCCATTAACCAGCTTTTAAGGAGAGAGAAATATTGCCTTTTCCTTCCCTTTTGACGCAACTCATTTTGTTCAAAGCCACATTGTATTAGGCTTTTCGTTAAGCCATTGAAATAACTTTAGAACCAAAACAGGTTTCGATTTTCTAGAGAGAAAGGGAAATCCTTTTTCCGGCCTCGTAGTTGTTGTTTTCTTTAACTTATTTGCATCAAATGTAGGTAGAAAACATATTATACTGTCATTTGTGGCCAAAAAGGGACCATAATGGAAAACTATAAGACAAAACCGTGAAATTCTCTCTTTAGCCTTTTGGATAAAGGTTACGTGTACACGACAATATTCATTGGATTATCCAAGGCAAGAGAGGTTTTCGTGACCCTACAAAAAACAGCAGGCTTTGTTTAACTAGTCGATATAGTAAGGCGCCTTCGAGTGACTTCAAATTAATTGATATTGGATTCGCCTTTGGCACACAGCACGCAATATGTTTGATTACTTCCTGTTGCATAACTTATCTGAGCTCATAGTTGTTTTCGTCGAAAAAAAATATAAGTTAACGTGTTGGGTTTGTGTTATGATATGGCACGTGCTTGCCAAAGCCGCACGCCATGCAGGGGTAGTCGCAATCTCTAGGATATTATCTTATTTTTAATTCAATAACAAAGCAACCTGGCACTCGCTGGAAAATGAGGGGGCGGTTCCAACTATTAGAACCATTATGTGTTATCAACACAGGTCATGGCTCACTTTTCTTTTTCAAAACCATAGTTGTCAGTTAGTGTTCTTATTCGTCACAATACCATTAACTCCCACTTAAAAGGCACATGCTGCATTGGAACAAAATTTGAACGTCTTTATTTGTATAAGTAACTATCTTATTTCCTTGGTGTTATTATTCTGTCTCTAAACTTTCACGCATTTCTTTATCAAAGTCAATAGGTCAACGGTGTTTTCTACTTGTGAATAATCTTTGTTTAGAAGTATAGAGTTCCGTCTCGTTCCTCAACCCACTTCAGTAATTACCAAATGGATATTGACATATCTGTATATAATTTGTTAGTCTGCTGCAAATAGGCAGTAATCATTATATCTCCGCAAAAACAATTGTCCGACTCCATTAAGCGTGGACTGCCAAAAGAGCGCTACCTCGAAACTTGATAACATTATTGTTCCAAAACTTGCCTGTGAAGTTGTACGTGCGTTTTATCGCACTTTTGAAACGAATAAAATTGAAGGAGAAAAAACCAAACATTTGGCGTGGGCGAAGCTAGATGGAAAGCCACACATTCTTAGGAATCGTCATAAGTTCTTCAAAACACTTGAGAAGATGAGCGAAGAAGGGTCAGTTATGACACAAAGACAATAGAAACGGAAGGCAAAACCCATCATGTGGAGGATATGTTATCTTTAAACACTAGTTCGTGATTTGATTCTAGTACGCGGCCAATATATGTTCCAGCAACTAAGCACGTGTAGTGTTTGGACACAGAGCTATCAATTGTGTAAGGACGAATATTTTTGACAACTCTATACATTTTTTTTGTCTAATTGAGGACGCGGATACTCCCAGCATAAATGATTTATAACATCTGAGGAATTTTAATGGTTGTTTTCTATCGATGCTCTTTTTAATATCTGAATAACAAGCTGCAATTTCACAAATGTTTTTCTTCAAAATGAGTTAATTTGTTTATTAAGAGAGAAGATGTTCAAAAGCTGTTCATTTCGATACCTGACCGCAATTAATCAAAATTCAATATTGTGTATCGAGAAAAAACCTTATGCGTTATACAGTAAAGCAGATTTAAGCATATTCTACTTTACTCTTCAGTCGCGTATAACATATAGATTGATATCTGAATCACATGCTCATTCTGTTTAAAGAAAAAGCTATAAATAACTCGAGGGCAAATAAACTATTACCTGTTCGTTAAGAAATGACCAATGAGAACATAATTTGACGTTATACAATTTTCTAAGAACACCCAGAAAAATCAAGAACAAGATTAGAACAATTATCTGGTTGAAATTTTGATTTGGCACTTGAGATGTAAATGTTAGTTAATAAAAACACTTCTGACTGCTCTTTTCTTTTAGAAAAATCAGTAAACAAAAACAATTTTAGAACAATTTGACAGTGAAATCGCCAAAAAGTTTAAGACCAACCCAACTACAGCTTAAACTTATTGGTCTTGATATAAAAAAGCGTGTGGATTCGCAGGATTAACCGGTCAACACCTAAAACTTTGCTTTAAACAAAACTTTCCTAGCTCCAAATTCTAAATGCGTCTTTCAAGGAAAAGCTTTTTTTAAGAAATTGCTGGAAAAACAAGACTAAGCTATAATTACACTCATTTTCGTAAGAACCTTTTGTATATATAAGAACATGAGACTGAAAGTCGCCAAAAAATTTTAAAATGTTTAGAACGCGCTGAAACTGAAAAAAATAAAGAACATTTATTTATGATGATAAACCTATTGCAAATGACTCTTACAGTGTTATTAAAAAACTTGGTTTTCGGTGGGCTTCTTGATTAAAAATTGCAGACACACGTATTTTCATTTACCAAATCGCAGTTCTTACAGGTATATCTCTTGAGACAAACTGGCAAGAAAGTCTGTATCAGCAAATACTACCTACTACACAGATGTATACCACTTAAAGTACATGTGTTTTATTAAAATTAGTAAAGATATTTTAAGAACATGTTTGAGAACATGCATTTGAAGCTGACAGTCGAATAGTGTGTAGTGTAGTATGAGGGCGAACCGAGAATGGGCAATTTCTAAAGTTCTCGAATAGCCGCCAAAGACTCGGAGATACACAAAACAAGATGAATTGATTTAAAATGAGGATGAACTTGTTTGGGTGGGATTGCTCAGTTAGAATAAAAACCCGCATATAAGAACCAAGGTTTTTCCATATTGGGGTGGTAGGTACGACCGTTGTCTTTTTTAGGGGTTAAAATTCCAAGTCTGGTATTTTTGGGGGAGTTGTTAAAAGAAATCCTGTATTAAACTTAGAGCCTGGTATTTTTTAGGGTGGGAAATTTTTATCTTCTGGTATTTTTAGGGTATTTTGGGAACTTTTCCGGCGGTCATCCTTACCCTTTTGACCCCGAAGTACCCCCCCCGGTCCTAACATCCTTGCTTCGAAACTCGCGACCTTGAACATACCTCACAAGATCGAATGCTTGATCATTGATTTTCTCAAACACCGTGCGCACGACAACCAATCCGAATAAAGAAACACTACCTGACTACAGGTGTCCCCCAGTTGTTCAAAGGCCAGTAAGCCATTCCGTAGAGAAGATACTGCTTGGATTTTGGCTTAACCCAAGCAGGGTTAAAGTTAACCAAGCTTTGAACAACCCAGCCCAGGAGACTGCAGCTGGGGCCTTGGCTTTTCCTGTTAATGATTGATGATAACAATGCCACCATCACTGACATGTGGAAGCTTGTGGACGACACCACCATGGCAGAGTGCGTTGGGAAAGGCGAAGCAAACACGATCCTAAATGCAGTAACAGAGCTCTCGGATAAAGCTCGAGTCAGCAAGTTTCAGCCCAATCAGGAAAAACGCAAAGAGCGCCAAGTCTCTTTCGCTAAGACTGATCCCAAGTTTGAACCAGCAATCGTCAACGATAAGCCACTGGAGATTGTACAACACGTGAAGCTGCTGGGCCCGAACCTGTCGAGGGACCTGAAATGGAACCAACATGCATCTAAAACTATTAAAAAGACAGCCCTTCAACTTTATACTTCTTAAGACAGCTTATCTTCTCGAGATACCATTTCACCAATAGAAGATAAAATTTGTAATTCGGCGCGGCCATGTAATAATCTTTTTTGTTTCATACCCGACTGAATCTAAGTCCGATGGCTTAGTACCTTTCAATGTGAAACTGTTGTTAATATGTAAAGAAAAGCAGAACTGCCCTTAAACCCAACAAAAAGGCTCGTTGCAAAAACTACCGTAATTTCTCAAATAAGCCCTCCTCTCTATTAAGCCCCCTCTCTCAAGTAAGCTCCCCTCTCTCAAGTAAGCACCTTCTCTCAAGTAAGCCCCCCTCACTAATAATAGTCCCCTTTTTGAAGCAAGAAATTTATTGAACCCACCACTCTTTTAAGCCTCCCCCCAAACCTTCAAATTGAGCTTAGCTTGATTGTTGATTGATATGTACCGATACCTTACTCGGGTGTACTGTACTTAGACGTCTTTTACCTTTAGAAGTTTAGATGATTGTTTTAGTTTATTAGCCAGTACTTCACGGGCAAAGACTTGAACATTTCACTTATGAACATTTAGTTCATCTCAAAGCAATATAGCTTAGTTGATCTTTTCAAGAGAGCTTTGTTCAGTACTGAGAACTAAGTATTATAGAAACTGAAAACTGCTGTTCTTCTTGTGTATGCGGAAGATTGATGAATGAAAGGGTGCCGGGGGGGGGGGGGGGGGGGGGGGGGGGGG
>JAOBAT010088972.1:0-13033 GCA_026413305.1 Hydrozoanthus tunicans
CCTTCTTTTAAGCCCTCAGTTGTCCTACTTTTCTCCTACTTTTCCCCTCGAAATCCTTCTTTTGTCCTACTTTTAAAGGAATTTTGGTCCTACTTTTCTCATACTTTTTCACCTGGGTGTGCTTGAAAGCTTGAAAACTCAACTTGGCCAAATAAGTGTCAACCCTTTAACTTTCATAAAACTTAATGTAACATGGGGTTGGACATTTACTCAGTCAAATTCAGTACTGGCAAAGTAATGGTTTCAGTGAAACCCGAACCTATGAAATTGGGACCATTGTGGATTCAGGAAAACTCAAGTTAGAGCTGTCACTTTAATTTGAGTTATATTTATTTGCAAGAATAATATTCATTGATAAGAATACTGGGGTTTAGGAGTCTAATCTAAAGCTTGGTTTCTAGTTTCCAGTCCCAAGGGATGTAGTAGGGTTTGTCATTGGCAAGAATGGTGAAACGATCAAGAGAATCCAAGCAGAGTCGGGTGCTAGGGTGCAGTTCCACATGAATGACAACTCAAATGCACC
Organism: Hydrozoanthus tunicans; assembly: GCA_026413305.1. Taxonomy (NCBI): domain Eukaryota; kingdom Metazoa; phylum Cnidaria; class Anthozoa; order Zoantharia; family Hydrozoanthidae; genus Hydrozoanthus; species Hydrozoanthus tunicans. The sequence goes on from JAOBAT010088972.1 coordinate 524, forward strand.
AGAGAGGCTGGCCACAATCCAAGGCAGTGACATGCAAATACAAAAGGTGGAAAGTATGATCCGAGAAATCATTGACCAGTCAAAACAAAGGGGGGGACCCCCTCCTCGTGGGCCACCCGCTAATATGCCAGGAATTCAGATACGGGAATGCCCTGTGCCTGGCAACAGATGTGGGCTTGTAATAGGAAAAGGTAAACATGTTTCTGTGCCTAGTCTCATTAATGACTTCAAAGTTAAAAAGTTTTGTGATCTTTCATGTTGTAAATCCCTGGTATAAAGTCACAACTTATGTAATTTGCATTTTTGAAAAACCTATATATCTCAGCAGTAATAAAACTGTAAATGAGTCATTAAGACTGAAAACTAGGTTATGCATATATGATCAGCATAAATCTTGAGCTCTGATTTGCAACAAAAATTGCCGCCACATGTGTGATACTGCTGATCTTTTGGCAGGCTCATAGTTCACAGGTAACCAAAAATGTAGAATCTTGTACATGATTAGAAATAATGATCACAGATCATCACAAATGTTAATAAAGTCACATGATTATAATTATGACAAAATCAACCAAGAGTTTAAAATATATAAAAGGTGAGGTAAAATTTTTTAAAAAAGTTTCGGAACGTTTTCGGCTAAAAACCATCTTCAGGGAAGAACATGTTTTTTTTAAAAAATGTATTAAAGGCAAGGTAAAAATTTTTAAAAATGTTTCTGAACGCTTCTGTTGAAAACCATCTTCTTTCCTGAAGTTTCCGAACTGAAGATGGTTTTTAACTTAAAATGTCCAGAAACCCTTTTAAAAAATTTAACCTTGCCTTTTATATATATTTTAATACCTTTGAATAGCGTTATATGTCTAACAACCAAGATTTATTTCATTAAAATAAAAAAAAATTATTGTCTTTTCAAAAACCTTTCTAACAGACTAGTGCCATGATTCGAGTATGTACGCTTTGAGTTAATTGATGGGTAACATCTTTTTAAAAGATAAAGTCATTGGTTTTGTTATGCAGGTGGTGAAACAATTCGAAATATCATCAAGATTACAGGTGCCCATGTAGAACTTAACAGGAACTGCCCAGATAATGCACCCACAAAATACTTCATTATTAGAGGTAAGGCTGCCAGCTTTGACTGAAGACTGTTACTACTTTAGGTATGAAGCAGAGTAAGCTGTGAATTTAAACTCATAAAAATGTTAGGGAGTGAACTTTATGCTCTAAGAAGTGAAAGTTGTGTAATATTTTGCCAGGAACTGAAGATCAGATTCGGCATGCAGAGCAACTTATCAGGGAAAAGATTGACGGAGACACAGTAAGTCATTTTAGAGCCATTTAAGATAACCTAAGTAAAATCACTAGGGAGTTTAAGATACAAGGGTGGCAACATCTTTGACTACAGTTAATAAAAAACACACTTCTTTCTTGCTCTTTTCAATCGTGTATTGCTAGTTTGCTTTCTCTTTTGTCTGATCTATGCCTTGTGAATACATAAATATGAAAGATTTTTCTCAAAGGTAAATGAAAATTGACAAAATTTTCTGTAAATTTGCAGAGAGGCGGTCCTCCAGGTGGCTTTGGTGGCAACCAAGGTGGTCCAAAGTAAGTGTTTTGTTTCATCTTAAAGAGCTTATGAAGTGAAAAATATTATTGCTCTAGTTGAAAAACCTTCAAAATCTTTTATGGTTCTTGAGGTATTAATATTTAATGTTCTCAACACCATTGGTTAGCAATATGTTTGCAATTTTTAAAAAATTTGCTGCCAATCCATAACCTATGGTTAATTTGAGCCAAACTTGGACCAATTATCTATCTTAGCAGCACAATAACACAAGAAATGCATTTTATTGCTGAAAACTAAAAGATTACCCCAATGAATCTTGCGCTGTGATTGGTTGAGATCACAAAACCATATTCTTTAAGAGAGTACAGGTTTCAAGCTTTTGAAAGTGTTTCTCGACTCTGAATCAGCTGCCATGTTTAAAGTGGCACAGTGCTGTTGTACTGCTCTTTGGGAGAGCTCTGTTTTCACCCTAGTTCACTAGAACAATATGGACAGATAGTGAAGTTTGTGTTTGCTTGTGGTTAAAGCTGGAACCAACCAGGGGGTGGTGGTGGACCAGGAGGCAACTGGAACCAGAATCAGAATCAACCCTGGCAGCACCCTTACGGACAGCAACAACAGTTTGGTCAGCAGCAACAGTTTGGCCAACAACAGTTTGGCCAGCAGCCTCAACAGCCTCAGCAACAACCCCCTTTCCAACAACAGTTTGGCCAACCAGGCCAACAACAGCAAATGCCACAACAGCAGCAGCAACAGCCTCAACAGGTATTAGAAACTTTCAGATTCAAGGTCGAGTACGACTACTTTTTCACTTGACAGAAGTCATGGTTAATGTCGGACCGCCGTCTGGTTAGCCCAGTTGGTAAGGTGCCAGTCTGTCGTGTGGAGCCCGGGTTTGATTCCCGGTGCCGGACTTTTAGTCAGGGTCTTAAAATAACTGAGGAGAAGGTGCTGCCTTTGCTCCAACATCTGCAAACGGTTAGACCTTTGCGTCTTCTCGGATGAGGACGTTAAACCGTAGGCTTAACGTCCAACAGGTTTTACAGCCCAATTACTGGCCCTCGGAGTCCAGTTTTCAGTCCGAACCTGTTGGGTTCTCCGACTACCTAAGAGTAGTGAAACTAAATAATTTAAATTAATGTTATGTATGAAACTCGTCTTGTGACCTGAAATAGGTATCTCCTGCCTTTCACTGGACCCAAAATTTAGAACAAAGAGATTGCTTAGGCCTGCAGCAGTATACCCAACAACAACTGCACAAATCTTATTTTCGGTTGTGATTCTGGTAAGGTATCTCAATTTATTTATTTTAGGTTTATTTTAATTGTTTCACCACATTACAAATATTGAACAATTATTCCATTCACGCTTGTTGGATATGAGATGGTAAGTAGCTGACGAGGCGCATAGCACCGAGTTGGCTATAAATCATCTCATATCCAACAAGCGCAAATGAAATAATTGTTTTATTAAATTTAGTTTTTTATACTCTTCCATACTTAAAAATAACAGCTAAATTTTATTCAGAACCTTTTTTTGGCTTTCTAAACACTACAATCAATTTCTATATTTGGTGAACTCCGAATATGAGCTGATAACCAAGATTGAATGAACCAATCAGAACGCGTGAATCGCAATATTGAAAATGTAATTAATATTATTATTATACTCTGGTATATGGCAGGGAGCCCAAAAGAAACCAATACAGCTTATACTGTTTGGGCTTCCCTGGGCTAAGAAAAACAATATTAAAAACAATAAAAGATAATGATAAATAAGTTCAGTAGTATACTCCAAAATTCGAATAATAAGGACAAACCAGTTGCAAGGGCTATGCAGAAAATCAGTAAAAAACAAAGTTGCCATCGGTAATCTTTTTTGTTTAGTTTGTGCTTACTCTTTCTTATTACTTATTTTGCCACAGAATCAACAGCCAGGCCAGCCCACCAGCCAAGGTATGTTTAAAGAGAATTGTGCTGAAGTTGTTTGTAGTGTAACTGGAGACAAAGAAACAACTAGAACCCAAATCAAAAATGGATCTACAAACTACAAATCCTTGTGTGAAATCTCAATGCATGTTTTGTTTTTTTTTGTTTTCAATTCTCTTTTCATTACTATTGTGATGTCTGCTTGCAAATAAATTGTTATTATGAAAAGATAAGCTTTTGAACTAAAGCATTTTGTTGAGTGAAAGTAAACCATCTATTAACAAATATAATATAATGCTAAAATGGCATATTAATTTGATTGAAAAAGATGGTTAAGAGTTTTGGAGTTTTTGTATCAACTTACTCTCCAAGTCCTTGGAAAAAAAACCCTGAATGTTTTTTTGGAATAATAATTCTTACTTGAAGATGTTAAAACACTTTAATTACGAAAAAATTCAGACCTTATTCCTTCTGACATTTAATTTTGGACCAAATCTTTGGACATTTTACCCATAAGTCAAATCAATGACACTTAATTGATTAGAAGTTATTCTTGAGTCAACCATTGAGGAGGAGAAGAACACTGCTCGGGCCTTCACAAATTGATTGTAGGGAAATATGAATTGCTTGAAATGCCAAAGCAGTGAAACAGTTTGATTCAAAAGATGACACAAACCCAGAAGAGGTATTCTATCAGAATGAACCTGAGTTGTACTTTGAAACTGTTTATTCAGGTTCCTGACCAGACTTCCAAATTAGCTAATGTATTTCTTTAAACAAAATTAAATAATTTTTTTCCAACATTTTGATGTTTGGAAGTTTAGTTTTTTTGTCTGAACATTAAATCGTCCAAATTTTTTCAGAAATGAAGAAAAAATTTTAAGATGCATTGTGAAATTTGTCAATTGGAACATTGTAATGTCAACCCTTGAAATTCGAGCCTTATTTACCATTTTGTAGATTTATCTCAATGGCATCTTCTTACTCACTTGCTCTTTCACCCAATCAATAACTTGTAGCGGGTCAGCCAGCCCAGCCGGACTACTCGGCTGCTTGGGCTGCCTATTATCAACAGCTGTACCAACAACAAGCTGCCGCAGCTGCAGCTGCTGCTGCCGCCACGGGACAGACACCTGGTAAGCTCCCTCGCTTGCCTCTTTGAGGAATGAATCATATTTATGCAGGGCTTGTACGGGCCCTGGAAATCCTGAAAACCCTAGGAAATTTTTGAAGCCCTGAAAAGCTCTAGAAAATTCTTATAATAAGCCATTGAAATATTCAAAGAATTTTGTTGAAAAAACTAAATTCGCTAAAAGATGCATTTTTTTCTTTCAAGTAACAATTAAGATTTTAGACTTAATTTTTGCTTGTGCTTATATTAAGTTCATTAACTTCGATTTTTTCACAACTTTAAATATTAAAACACTTAAATGATTGTGAACATGATTTTAACTTGGGGTTTAAAGAGTCCCGAAAAAAACAAAAAACAAACAGTCCAGAAAATCCCTGAATTTTTGAAATTCTGAAGGTGTACAAACCCTATTGGTTACTCAGCTTCAACTTTTGGGTGGTTTGTTTCATTTCATAGGAATTTTCTTATTGCCCACCATCCTTTCCTTTTTGAAAACTAAAGTTTTTGACCAAATTGTATTTCTTTCCTTAAAAGATAAAAGCATTGTTAGGCATTTGCACTGAGTTTTGATTTATGTTCTTGAATGTGGTAATGATTTAAAAGGCCTAGAAATTGTAGAACTATTTTTGAACTTCATAAGTAGGAGAATAAAAAGTTGAATTATTTGTGATCAGGCTTTTACTTATCCATGACACATTTGCTCTTTCTGCAGCAAGCACAGCAGGTCAAACACAAACTGCAACTAGCCAGCCAGATTACTCCGCTGCCTGGGCTGAGTACTACAGACAACAGGGATTTTACTACCCATATGGTGCCCAGCCGGGACAACAACAACCAGGCGCTCCTGGCCAGCTCCAGCAACAGCCTCAACCTGGTGCACAAGGACCTCAGCCGCAGCCACCACAACAGAAGTAACCATGGAAACCAAGGTGCCATTTTTAAATTTTTGGGTAAACAATGCAAACATAAACTTGACCCAAATTTTAAAGTGAAGTTAGATTGAAGTTTTTCATTAGCAAAAGTTTAAAAATTTGGTGGGGAGTACTTTGACTCATCACCAAAATGAAATATATCATGCATAAACCCTATTTATAAACAGTGGAAATTTTAGCATTCTTCTGTCTCCTTTCATATTAACCTGCAAGTCTCGTTTTGGTAACATATTGTTTTGGAGGTTTAATTCAAGGATATGACTAGTAGGGCTAAATTAAATGGAGACAAAGTAATATTATTGCTATTGGTTTTGCCTTTTTATGCTGCTACAATATGCATAACAGCATTTTAATTTGTCTCTTTAAGTTTGAACATGTTTTACTGCTTTTGTATGATCTGATAAAATAAATATGAAATTGTAAACCAGCATTTAAATAACCGTTATACCTTGGCTGTCTTGAGTTATATTCTTAGGAAATGTTATGCACTTTGAAATATTATCCAATGTTGTCTTCTCGTTGCTGATAATTTTTAATTTGTTACATTATACCTCTTGTAGCTTGGTTGGCCGTCTTAAGTTGTAACAGTTATTCAGTAGTTTCTTATTGTAATTGTTGTTTTGTTCAAGTATTGGCCGAGCACTCTCTAACACTCTATGGTTGTATCTGTTTGTGATTATGTTGTAGTACTGTAATGCGACGTGTTGACTTTCAGGACTTCATGCCGCAAGTACCAGCATTTAAGTATACAGTTTAGTAAAGCAGTCAAAATAATTTCATTAACGCGGTGTGATGTACATTATTGGTGTAATTTCTGCTTTATCTGTTTTTTGGTGCAGTTGTTGTTCATGATGAAGGCTTACCTTTCCTAAAAATCTATTAAGAATTAATTCATTCGTGTAAACTTTAAATTAATAACAATTATATTTAAATTACAGCTTTTTAACAAAATAAAATCTAAAATAAATGCTGGTTACATATTAGTTTACCAGCATCTGTTTATGCTTGTAGTAGCTGTTAAAAAAATCAAAAGCGATCATACATAAAAAGCTCAGTTAGATTAAGTCCTAAATTCTCCCAACCTTCTCATAAAAAAATACATGGAGCCATGTTGGGAGAATTCATAAGCCCATAATTAGTCATTTCTAAGATAGGGTTGTAGTTAGGAATTTTGTTTAGGCAGGTGTGTGTGTGCCGTAAGAATTGGAATTACTTTTAATCAGGTCCTCATTTCCTTAACTGACTTTTGCGTTTATCGCGTTTCTTCATTTACAGGTCTCAAGAAACGCAGAGTAATACTTGTAACAGAATGGATCGTAAATTCTGTTCTACATCTCAAGAATGCTACCGTTAATTACATTTATATTGCTTTCGGCGTATAAGAAAACAACTACTTTTTATGATGATTTTATTTTAGTATTAGTCATGCTGTAATGTGATTTTGAATATTTACTGTATTTGTACATTGTTTTCGTTTTGAGCTTTGACCTTTGTAGATGATGATATTAAAGCGTACGCATTTTGTTCTCCTGCTGTGTCTTGTTGGTTGGTTGTCTTTGCTTTTCAGTGGACGAAGCAACGCACAAAACTGCATTGAAGAAATGGGCAGTGACGTGTTCACCAATAGAGGTGCACTGTTTCGGTTTTGTGACGGGGGTGATGGGGTTTTCCTGCTATGATTTTAAGAGTTAGTACTACATTATGTTTGAATTCCCCGTACTTATTAAGATGGCGACAGTACATTTTACCATAATACTTTGCGAGCCTTACATCATCAAAAGGCGGTAGAGAAAACAAGCCAAACTTGGCTTTGTACTAATATTTCTTGGATAAGGAAAGTGGGGCTTTGTAAGCCCTTGGGGAGGGACTCCAAGGACTAACGTTAGAGTCACAAAATCTCAAATTAAACCAATTCAAACACAAGACTTGTAAGATTTGAAGTTTTTGAGCCCTCTGTGTTTTACGAGCAGTTTCAGGTGCTTAGTAAATATGGGAAAATGTTTAAGTCGCCATCTTTTTGTTTTGGTCAGTTTGACATTATCATGACGAGTTATGGTTGTTTTTCCAAAGCTGTGTGTTATGATATGTTTTCTGAAACTAGCAAACTACCATCTGGAGCTATCGTGAGGTACACATTTGATGATGAGTAACTGATTAAAGTGATTGTTGTTGATATTGAGTACAAATTTTTTTATGATTTCGAAATGCTGCATTGAAATCCAGCTCAGATTATTTTTTCTGCATTGATTTTTAAAAGTTAATACTTGTTTTAGTGTATTCTCGATTGGCATTCAAAGGACAACAGTTCGTTTTGGTTTTCTTAATAATTATGTCACATAATTTAACTTTCTCGTTGTATAGTAATGGTAGTGTTGAGCCTGATGCTTTGAGTGTAAAAAATACTTCAACATTTTTTAGGAATATAAGTATATTATTCAAATTCAGAAGGCGAGACCATAACTCATTTGGCATCTGTCGCCTCTCCACGTAAACAGGTTTTCCTAACAGGTTCCCTCCGCGTTCACTGCCTTATTTCACTAACAAATCCGGGGAGAAGATGGTGGTACACAGATGCTTTTAATGCCAATCGGGAATAAACTATTTAAATTTATTTAAAAGCAAACTTATGTTTTTAGTTAGTTTGAGAAATCAGGCGTTCTAGTAAAATATTTTGCCGTTTGCCATGCATTACTTTTTTTCAGTAATAGCAGTGGACATTATCTCGAATAATTTGGGGCGTGCTCACTCTTTCACTGTCGTTTGAGCTATGTAAAAGCGGGCTGCTTCGATTCTCGTCAGTGGTTTCGTTTGGAAGCTGAACGTTTGTAGACTGGCCTGTGTCAGTAAGTGAAAACTTACAAGTTAACTAATTTTTAAAATGTTGGCGTTTCCTTGAATCTACGTTTAACAAAAGCATTGCAGATTGGGAAGACTCGATGGCGTCATGCGTAAGTCTTAATCCAAATCGCGTTATGTCATTTTTTGTTGGTACTCTTGGTCGTGTGATAAGATGCGATGTTAGCCCATCCCCACCTTGAAAGTTAATCTTTAAAGAGCCTATGAAGTGAAAAATTTTATTACCAATGAATATAGAGCTTGCTAAATGGGTAATAGTGGTGAAAAGCTTGGTCAAAATCTTTTTATGGTTCTCGAGATATTATAAACGTTGAATGCGTTCAAGGTCATACTTGTTTGCAGGCAAATTTGTATTTTTTAAGAATCTGCAGCCAATCCATAATCTTTGGATGAATTTGATCCAAACTTGGATCAATGATCTATCTACCTTGTGAAACATCACCAGCCTAGTTTTGGATTAAATTCATCCAAAGATTATGAATTGGCAGCAGATTTTTAAAAAACTCAAATTTGCCGTATTTTGCAAAGTGTCATCAGTCGAAAACACTAAACGTTGACACGATTTTTTCACCGCTATTCCTCGTTTAGCAAGGTCTATCCACAACCTCGTACACAGGCTCTTCCCTCTCCCGAGAGAAAGACCCTGGTTGGGTCTGGTCGCGTGCCATCCCATTCTAGGTGGTAACAAAAAAGTTTAACGAGAGAGGGGTGCTAGGTGCACGAGGTTGGGTCCTATCCACTGAGGTTATAAAATTGTTTTCAATTTTGGTTTGTGTTGAAGGGATGACAGGTAGATTACCTCGACTCCACCATTGACGTATTTTACGGTCAAGTTCCAATAACGGGCAGTGTTGGTTTACAAAATCTTTTAAATCTTCGAATTATGTGCTGTTTATTAAATAGTCTATACTCCTATGGACGAGGAAAACAAAAGTTTATGTAATGAGCTATATTCTTGTGAACGCGAAAAGATGTAGAAGTTGTTAGTTGTTTATCGAGTAAGCGTTGAATTCTTTCTATCTCAATTCTTTGAGATTTCTTAATTTGGGCTTCGTGATTTAGCATTTTGTGTTCAAAATCTTGGTTGTAGTTTTCGTTGAAACACTTTCTTCCAGTTCCAAGACAAGCAGAAGCGACTGAGAGTATTGGTACTTCTCGGTATGTAGCCAGTGTTGGGAATGAGGGAGGGTTAATTACTGAGCTGTACGTTACTGGCTGGAATTGCGTGCGATGGTTTGTTATAGAAATGTTGTCACTTCTACTGACCTTTAAACAACCTGTTTTGAATGCCCCTCGGTGGTTATCTCTTGATAGACCACATACATCCCTTAGCACCCGAACATTTAAGCACTTCATACCCCATTTGCGCTTCCCTTTTTTAACTCTTTTACTCAGTAACCCAGTGTCTTGATACAGTTACATTTATTAAAACTTATTTATAAGCAGACACTAATAAAGATATTGATCTGCTTAATGCATGTTTTAAGGCGAAGTAATTGATATTGTTTGATCGATCAATTCACCTTTTGTTCGTCTGACCATCTGTCAATCAATTGTCATATTCTTGTGATAAAGTTGAGATGCTGCATCGCATTTCCGGGAACAGTTTGGCAAATCGTTTTAGTTATACAGTGTAGAAAAATGGAGGATACCGACGTTTTGTACTTTACTCCGACAAAGTCGCCCCCATGTTAGCGCATCCAGAGTACTAGTGGATGCCGGATCCCTACCGTATGGATGCCGGATGTTTAGATCGTAGATTCAGTGGATACTGGATGTCTTGCCAGTTGATGACACATCCCTACCCTTTGGAATCCGGATGCTAGGATCGTAGTTTCAGTGAATACTGGATGCAGCTTGTTATTGGATGCAAGATGTTTTGCCAGTGGATGCCACATCCCTACCCTCTAGATGTTGGATGTCAGAGCTAAAGAAATTGGATGCTGGATATGCTTACACGGGGCAAGACGAAGGACTGTTGTCTTAAACGTCTGTATCTTCCATTTTACCAAAGAGTATGACTTAGAATACTAACCAAACTGTTGTCATATTCATTTGATGGTGATAGTAGACGTAGTGAAACAAACTTTTGGGATCGAATTTTTGTGTGGCACTACTTTTAGAGATGATTAAAAGTTGTTTTGCTCTTTATTCAATGCTGATGTTACATTGTTTTTTTTCTATTGTGTTGAAAAATAGCTTCGCTGGTGAGAAGATCGTGTGCTTTCAATTGTTTTCTTTCAGTATATAAAAGCAATGGACATAAAAATGCTTAATATGAGACGTACTCATTCATTGTCGTGTGAGCTGTGTAAAGCAAGCAGATTCAATCTCGTCATTGCTTTTTTTGGAAGCTAGACTGACCAGTGTCCGTAAGTGTGAATTTCAAAGTGAGCTGTCTAAAAATGTTGTGCCATTGCAATTTTGCATTTAGGCCAGGTTTTGCAGGTTCTGGAGACATGGCAACATTTTACGTAAGTCTTGATGAAGATTACGTGGTTCTCTTGGTATAATCTCGGCAGAGTAGTTCGGTTGTCCATAGTTGTTAAACCCCACCAGTACTTAGATTGAAAGACCAGTTTTAAGAGAATGAGTGTCAGAACTTCGACGTTTATTTATAATAGCAGCGAAATAAGTAAAGCTTGTGTTTACACAGTTGTCCAATTTTTTCATTGAATCTACTGAGATTCGAGAATAAAATACACGGACGTCTATGTGTTTTACTTGTAGAAGTGTTGTAGCACACCTTTGTGAACAGTTACGTTGAGTGACACCCGGTAATGTTTTACAACATAACACCTTGGTGATATTTCCCAGTGTCCAATACCTTAATATTGGTAATTTTTTTACAATACCAAATGTCTTGAGAATACTTTTCATTATTGAATGACACGCAGTAGTACTGAGCAATATTGAAATGCATCTTGACAGTGTTTTACAATATCGAAATATGCTTTTTTAATGATTGACAATATTTAGTAATGCCTTATAATTTTGCCATGACTCAAAATAGTTTTATATTTTACAGTATTGAATGAAGTCTTGAAAATACTTTACAATGCAGGATGATGTCATGATAATACTTCTGACAATGTTGAATGGCACCTTGATATTATTTTAAGAATTGAATGATGCATTGAAAGTATTTTGCAGTATTGATTGACGCTTTTTTGATATTTGATAATATGATAATATTTTCAACGTTAAATGGTGTTTTTTAATGTTTGACCAAAATTAATGCTTTCTTATAAATTGTTTAAGTATTCAATACCTTGGTAGTATTTTACCGTGCTGAATGAAACTTGATAAATATTTCAAAAATTGAATGATACCTTGTTGTTTTGCAATACTGAATGTTTTCTTGGATATATATAAAATGTTGAATGACACCTTCACTTGGTGATGATTTTTACTTTTATAATTTTGGTTGTTGCCTTGATATTAGTTTAAGATATTGAATGATGACTTGATAGTATTCAACAGTATTCATTGACACTTGATAGTACTTCAAACTTTTGTATGTTGCCTTCATATCGTTTTAAAATATGACAATATTGAATGACGTTTTAATGATTTTTTACAATGTTGAATGAGATCTTGGTAATGTTTTACAATGTTGAATGATACCTTGGTAATATTTTAAAATATTGAATGATGCCAATGAAATGTATGACAATATTGAATGATATTTGATGATAATTTACAATTTTGAATTACTTTTGGTAATGTTTTACAATGTTGAATGACCACTTGGTAATATTTTACAATATTGAATGGTGCCATTGAAATGAAATGTATGATGATATTGAATGACATTTGGTGATAATTTACAATGTTGAATGAGATCTTGGTAATGTTTTACAATGTTGAATGACACCTTGGTAATATGTTACAATATTGAATGATGACATTGAAATGAAGTGTATGACAATATTGAATGCTATTTGGTGATAATTTACAATGTTGAATTACCTTTGGTAATGTTTTACAATGTTGAATGACCACTTGGTGACATTTTACAATATTGAATGATGCCATTGAAAAGAAATGTATGACAATATTGAATGATATTTTGTGATGATTTACAATGTTTAA